>VZTG01004992.1:1760265-1781561 GCA_013397845.1 Melanocharis versteri | reverse complement strand
GCGCCGGGACGGGGGCTGGGGTGCCCCTCGGGTCTTCCTCGCCCCCTTCTCCCTGAAAGCAAGGAGCGGGCGGGACCGAGGGCAAGCGGCGGAGGTGTGAGCCCAAACCCCCGAGCCCGGAGCGCGGCGCACGCCCCCTCCGCCGCCCCGCTCCCCCCGGGGCCCCCGCGCATCCTCCCCTGCCCATTGGCTCCACGGCGGGGGGGCCGCGGCCCTATATAAAGGCAGGGTCGGGAGGCTCCAGAAGGGGTTAAAAAAACCCCAAACAACAAACCCAAAACCCCAAACCGCGACCGCCCCACCCCAAAACCCCACAGCCGCCTCCGCCACCGGAGCCGCGCTCCCCGCAGCCCGCCGCGCCCGCCCGGCGGGGAGCGCCTCCCGCCCGGCCATGGAGCGCTGCTGAGCGGCCCCCGGGGCCAGCGGAGCGGATCATGAACCTGGTGGGGGGCTACCAGCATCACCACCACCACCACCACCACCACCACATGCTGCACGACCCTTTCCTCTTCGGGCCGGCGGCGCGGTGCCACCAGGAGCGCGCCTACTTCCCCGGCTGGGTGCTCAACCCGGCCGAGGGGACCCCCGAGCTCGCCGGGCAGAGCCCTAACTACGGCCCCGCCGAGTACGGCCCGGCCGGCCCGGGGCGGCTGGAGGCTCTCAGCGGCCGCCTGGGACGGCGAAAAGGTGTCGGGGGACCCAAGAAGGAGCGGCGGAGGACGGAGAGCATCAACAGCGCCTTCGCCGAGCTCCGCGAGTGCATCCCCAACGTGCCCGCCGACACCAAGCTCTCCAAGATCAAGACCCTGCGCCTGGCCACCAGCTACATCGCCTACCTGATGGAGGTGCTGGCTAAGGACAGCCAGCCCGGGGACACCGAGGGCTTCAAAGCCGAACTCAAGAAGGCGGACGGCCGGGAGAACAAGAGGAAAAGGGAGACGGTAAGAGGCGGATCGGGACCCGCGTCCCTGCTCTCCGTGGGCCGGGAGCGGGCGGGAAAAACCCCCGGGGCTGGGGTGGAAAAAACCTCTAAACTCTCCCGGCCTCGCTGTAGCCTTTTTTCCCAGCGTAGTAGCAGTAATAATAATAATAATAATAATAGTAATAATAAATCTGTAAATCTGTGGAGGGAAACTCGGTGGAGAACAGCCCGCCCGACGGGCCGAGGGGGCTTCCGAGCACTTTCCGCGAGGGATCAGCCCCCGGGTCCGGGACTGGCTGCGGCGGAGCCTCCCCCGGTCTGTCCTTCACCTCTCCCGGCAGCTCTCCCAGAGGGAGCGGGCGCAGGAGCGATTCGGACAAGGGCGGCCGCTTCTCCCCGTGCTGCAGCGGGCGGGTGGCGGGGTGGGGACCCCTAAAGCCCCTCTTTGTCCTCGGGTCGGCAAAGCCGCTCGGAGCTGCGGGGCCCGGCTGCAGCCCTGCGGCGGGCGCAAGGGGCGGGCGGGCGGCCCGGGACCCCGCTCCGTTCCTGACCGCTCCTTTCTCCCTCCTCTCCCCGTCTCCCCTCCCGCAGCAGCCCGAGGTCTATTCGCAGCCTCTGGGTCACGGCGAGAAGAAGCTGAAGGGCCGGACGGGTTGGCCCCAGCAGGTCTGGGCTCTGGAACTGAACCCCTGAGAGCTGCCCCGCCGCCCCGACGGCGCTCCCCGCCCGCCCCTCCATGTGCAATGTCGGAGAGAGCCCGGCCCGGCCCCGGAGCCCATCCAGGGGCAGGATACGGGGAGCCGGCCCGGCTGCCCCCCGCCCGGACGGATGCCCCGCGGCAGAGAGGCGAGAGCGCTTGGCGGGCTCGGGTCCTGCCCGCCCCGTCGGCAGCGGGGACCAGCCGGGCCCTTTCCCCCCGTCCCCTTCCCGCATTTGCAGTAATCGTTGCTCCTTCCCGCTGCCAGCAGCGATCGGCGGCTCCAGCCCTGCCGGGCCGGACTGGAACGGTTCGATTCGTTTGCTATTGTAAATACGAGCCCCCGATCCCCTCTCCCCGTCCGCTGCCTGACCGACGTGTGGCTGCGGTGAAACTACCTAGAGGTGCATTTGGGAACACTCCTGTGCCGGGTTTTCTACCTCAGATCTGCATGACCACTTCCCGAAGGACCGAGCGCGCCACAACACGTATTTAAAACTGAATAGCCAAAAAAAAAAAATTTAATAAAATAAAATTTAAACTTTATGCAAACGGCCTCGGGTCCGAGCCCTCTGCTTTCCCCTGCTCCGGCAATCGCGCTGCTCGGGCCGGGTCCTCCTCGCTGCCCACAGAGATGCTGCGGGATTAAAGCCATCCCTGAAGTCAGTACTCTGCTGTGGGGCCAATCCATGTGAGGGAATTCCTCCCTAGGGAGCCTCGGGACCCTTTGAGAGTTGTTTATGCCGTCCTTGCTCACCGCAGGAGCTGATGGAGTTCTGCAAAAGTGTACCCTCAGCCTGCCCCTGCCCTACAACCCCTTCCCTCCCTGCCCAGGAAACCTGCTAGAGAGACTGGGCTCGTATTTGGCTCGGGGAAGGATGCCAGGATCAGGCCTTTACAGCGTCTGGAGGGCACCAGAGAGCTGTGGAGCCCCAGGTTCTATTGCTGCCACGCAGAGAGCCAGGGCTCGGCTCTCCTGTCCTGCCGGGGCAGCTCGCCCGGCTCTGGCACCGGCAGCGCTTTCTCACACGGATCCCCTGTTAGGCGCTGCCTCGGCCACATTTCGAAGGAGCAGCGTCCCCTCCTCGCCATCCGAGCACGGTGGATGCCGCCAGCCTCAGACACAGCAACGCTCACGCAGCCCAAATTCATATCTGTCACCGCCCAGGCATAAATCCTTAACAATCCTTAACAATTAAAGCCGAATCCTCATTCCTTTACACTGTGCACACACGGTGCTCTTACCAAAGAGCTCCAAGACGTGCGTGCATGGGCTCAGAGCCTGATCCTGCCTTCCCAGCCTGGTCACACTGCTGTTCCCAGAGACACCGGGATAAACCCTGACACTCGGGCAGCTGCTTGGGGCAAAGAAAAACAGCACGGGAAAATTTGTACATTATTCTAGCGCTAATCTGAGGGCTCACAGCAGGGATGTTTACATTTGCTGTTTGAAACCACGCTTTTGATTGCAACTAAAGGTATAGAAATAATGATGCAACATCTGTAAAATACTGACACATCGATCAATCTGTGCTTGTGCAGCCGCACCCACCAAGAATACTCCAGCTCAGCCGTGGGGAAGCAGCTTGGGTTTTATAACCACTTCGTGCATGTGTACGAGTACAGACGGAGGGACACACAAACATTGGGGGGTACAGCCAGTGTAATTAACTCTCGATGAAGAAGGATCCGGCTGCGTGAATCAGCCTTCCCTCACCCCGGAGCCGCTGCACGGCTGCCTTCCCTGCCCCTGATCTATTTTCTGATCCCTTTGAGCGAGGCTGAGATGAAAATTGACTGCCTGAGGAGAGCGATGCCCGCCTGCAATGGTATTTTTTTGTTTGAGCTATAACAAGTTTAGCATGATACCACTTCCATGACTGAAGTAGACAAGGGCACTCCCAAACCCAAACACACTCAAGGGGAAAAAAAAGGAAAAAAAAGGAAACGTACAGAAAGCCAGCCCCAAAGATCCAATTTTATGTCTAAGTTTCACAGTCTCCTAAAGGGCTGGGTTCTTACGGGAAAGCTCCCAAGCTTTCACTTACACTGTAATCCATAGCCCCATAAAGGTGTCCAGCCCCAGTCCTGGTTATTTGTGCCAGCCGGTATCGCTGTGTGCGTACAGCACCAATCGGGGCTGCCCTTCGGCGGCAGGTGAGGGAAAGGGTTAAATGGGGACTCGGGACTTGCTCTGCTGTGAGGCAAAGGTGACTCTGCACGGGAATCGTGCCCTCGGTGCCGGCACGCCAGGCTCTATCTGGTACATCGCTCTCAGCCTGCGGACCTTTCATCCCACCAAAAACCTCCGCTGCTTTTTACCTTACGTGATTCCAGCTCTGGGAAGGGGCACCCTGCACAGCCAGAGCGATGTGCTGCCTGCATCCGCAGGATTTCTGCTTTTCTTACCACAGGCACCTACTGCCTGCAAATTTCTGGGGAAGGTGTCCCCAGTGCCAGCCTCCCCTGTTCCTCGGGATTTTACCAGTGAAAGCGCTCTCCGTTTCCACGGCTGCAGAGGATTTCCCTGCCCAGCAAGGGGGTTTTCCTGTGAGGCAGGGGCTCAGCATCTGAGGGGAGAGCGGGTTAAAAAAACCTCACTAAACATCTCCTGTAGCCTCGGACTTCCCCGCTCCCCAAAACGCTTTGGAAGGGCTGCATCGGCGAGCAGCGAGCTCCGTCCCCAGCTCGGCACCGCGCAGGCGGCTCCGCCACTCCGGGGCCGGCAAGGGGAGTCGAGGTTCCAGCTCAGCGCCTGTTCCAGCCTAGGACGGGGTCACCCCTCCATCCCCAAAGGGAGAGGAGCTGCAGGAGGATGGGAGCCCTGCGCAGGGACAGCCTCCCTTCCTCCGGCAGCGAGCCACGGCTGGGAGCGGCGTCCCGGCAGGCAGCGGCGGAGCTCCCGGTGCCGCCGGCACCAGAACTCACTGGAAGAACGGTTCGGCCACCAGCTTTGAGGTTTTGGCTATCGAAGGGCCTAGCTCAGCGGTCAGGGGAGATGGCCCTGCACATACCTTCGGCTCGACCCTGCCGTGAACTTGATGCCGTCGGGAAGCAGCTGGCTCCGGGCACGCAGGCGGGGGCCGGCAGTTGCCCGGGCAGAGGAACACGCACGCAGGGATCGCTTGGCCCCGGGGCAGCATCTTACGTGCCAGGTTCCCTGCCGCTGGAATCCAGCCACCAGGGACACTGGGGACACTGCAGGGGACCCTGCTGCCAGCCCAGCTTGGCCCCTGCCTCCCTGTCTGGCCAAGGGGGCAAGTGCTGTGGGCAAGGGGACTGCCGGGCTCTCCCCACGCCTCGCTCTGCACCCCTGTTTCGGCGTGTAAAGGAATGGCTCCTTTTTTGCCTTTTTCCCTCCTCCTTTCCTGCCAAGCCCAGACCCTGCTTCTTGTTGTTGTAGGTATTTATGGGCCTGTTTATCTGATCTCGGGGGAGCCTATTCTTATCTCAGAAGCAGCAAGGGAAGGGTTACACTGGACAGCTCGGTAGACAGGATGGAGCCAAATAAAATACCAATCTGACAAAAAAAAAAAGGGGGGGGGTGGAAAGAAACACCCAGACCCAGCCACCCGATCACCCATGAGCACTGTCCAGGCTGCAGGCTGGATTTGCCAGCTCCCAAAACAGCTGCTGGGTTCAGGCAGACAGCACAACCCCGGGCAAGAAATGCCCAGGGACAGAGCAGATGAGAGGGCGGTGTAATGGCACTGAAAGACGGGAAGAAAAATAAATTTTAAAAGTTTCAGGTCGGTCGTTACGGCAGCTCAGCAGTGATGCTGCTGCTGTCCCGTGTTTCTCGGGGTGAGCACGGAAATGTCCCAGCTTGGAATGAGAGGCACAGCCGGTCCCCAGCCCTGGCAGGGACTCACTCGAGGTCGTCCCGAAGGTCACGGCCAGGGCCAGGGCTGCTGCCTCCCGTCACGGGGCCCCTCTGGGCTGGCCCCAGCCGCTGACACCGGGCTGGGGGAGGCAGGGGGCAGGGCAGCCCCCACCCCGGACACCACAGCGGCAGGGAGCCCCACCTCCGCCCGGCCTCTGCGGAGCGCAAGGGTGCAGCAGGGACGGGACGGGACGGGAGAGAATGCGGTACGATGGGATGGGGTTGGATGGGATGTCCCCTGCTGCCATGGCAAACAGGGGAGCGAGGGCAGCCTCATGCCAGGGGTACCCCCGTCCTTGCCCCCTCCCCACGCCCCACTAATTACCGCTCTTAAGGAAGCGCCTGGTAGTTGTGGCCATTTAAGGTAGCCCCAGCCCCTCTGAGTTAGGGTAATTGGGCCATAATTTGTTTTCGGTGTCAAGATGGCGTCAAAGATAAGACAAAAATCTCCAGGTTTGGGGGCTAAAGAGACAGGAGAAATCCTGACCCGGGGCCGACCTCGGAGGAATGGCCACAAGCCCCAGTGAGTCACATGGCAGGTGAAAGATTTACTGCCAGGGGAGCTTTTTGATCCTCTCCCAACACTTGGAGCCTCTCAGGCCAGTCGCTGGCTCCTAAGTCAGACTGTCTCCTGGGAGCACTGCTCAGGTGGGAAGGTTTTCTGCCCAACCGAGGCCCCGCCCAGCAGCAAAGATCACGACATGCAAGACTTCTTCCTCAAATCTCCATGCTCCTGGAGCCACGTGATTCTGAGACCCATCTGAAGAGAAGATGCATTTCTAATCCGTGGCTGTACAAATGATGTCCAAGCATGGGAAGACTCTGCAGCCACAAGGCAGATGAAGGGTAACTTTTTTTTTCTGCTTTCTTGCTTATATTTTCTAAACCAAATCCAAACTCTCTGGGTTTTCACCCCTACGGCAGTCCCTACTTGGGTCTGCTTGCACTGAGTTCTGCCCAGGGTAAATTTTTCCATGCAGCTGCCTCTGATGGGAAAAGACCAAGAACCCTGCACCCTCAGCCAAGCTTCCCAAGATCATCCTTCAAATAATGGACAAAATCATCAACCATTCCACGCCCCTACCTCTCCAAAGTCAACCTGCATTGCTCCTTTATTCCATGGAGGCTCTTTCTCCAGTGCAGAGGATTGGGAGACACAGACCTTTCTGCAAATGACCAGCTCTTGTCCTGCTCAGTGGTGGAGCAATGCCCACAGCAAGCACCTTCTCTGGCAGTGCTGACACTTGGCTGCCAATTTCCTGCTGATCTCCCACGACATCTAAGCACGGCCCTCAGGTGAGGGTGGGTGGTGTGGGGCAGCACAGCAGCCCACTTGTGTCTGAAGCAGCAGCTGGATTTAAGGCCCAGGACGGCAGGACTGGCAGAGGACCAGCGCTGTACAGCTCAGGGCAGGGGGTGAAGCCAGCTGGGCACTTTGCTCAGCAGCACTCAGTGCCATCCCCACAGCTCTGTGGTGCTGGCTGAGCTCTGTCTCTCCTGGTTACTGCAAAGCTGAAGGGCAGTAACAAACCTGGGGATGCTGCAGCTCCAGGAGCCTGCAGATCAGAGGGGCCAAGGAGCCAGATGGAGCTGCTGGAGCACGAGTGGGAAGCACAGGCTGGGCGGAGGGTGTGCACTGGTGAGAGGGGAGTGAGAGGCAGTTACCTAAGAGCAGAGGGATTGCAGAGCTATTGCACACACTTGGAGCCTCACTGAGCCCTTGTGACAGATCCCCAAGGCAGGGAAAGCCCTTCTTGCCATTTCCTTTCCCCCTGCTTCTTCTTTTGTGTGAGGAATTTAGGTCCTGACCACCCTGAAAGACTTAACAGTAACCAGAGAAGTGAGGGAATTTATGGCATCACCAGCAGCTGAAAGCTGAGGGTTTGAGAGGAAAAGGTTTTTTTTCCCTCAAACTGCAGCTACCTCGACAAAATTCTCATGGCCTGTGACTGACCTGCAAGAGCAGCTGAGGGGAAAGCAGGGGCCAGAGCAGGCTGGTTTAATTGCCATGGCCAGGAGTTCCTTCCCAAACTGAGATGTGGGAAGGAGTTATGAGTCTGAGTCAGTGCACAAAGCTTGCAGGAACCCTGGAACTCCCTGCTCCTCACCTGGGCTTCCTCCCAGGCCACGGCTGCTGGGCTGGGTGAAGGAGCTGCTGAGAAGCCAGACACCAAAGCGAGGTGCAAAGGAGCTGGATACAGCAGGCTTTGCCCCCACAGGTGTCAAGGCCAGGAAGAGACACAGGGCTTATGGGCTGCCCATCCCTGCGCTCTGCTCCCTGGCAGTTCACATCTGTGGTAGGAGGAGCAGCAGAGCCACCTCGGCCACCTGACAGCTCCCTCTCCCCCACGGCACCAGGGTGCTCCTGCTGAAATTGCTGGGTGACCACGGAGCACTTCCTGCAACATGCAAAGGGAACAGATCTTGAAGAAAGTTCCAAAGGCAATTAAGTAAAAGCACACTGGGGGGTTTTCAGGTACTTAGGGAAGAAGCCAGCACTGCCTGCAAGGGTAAGAGATGTGAAATGGACTCCAGCTCCTGGTGAAGTGAGACTGAGTGCCAGTGGAGCTGTGTAGTTGTTCTTTATTGGATAGAGGAGAAATTAAAAAAACAAACAAACAAAAAAAAGAAAGCAAGCCCTGAGTCACTCCCCCCCACACCCCTCCCGCACAGCCACATCTCTAAGACACAAAACCATTAAATCCACATGCACATTTTTCCCTGGTCCTCTGTGCTGCCCTTTCTGCTGGGGAGCGGGGAAGCAATGCCTGGTTTCCATCAAAGCTGCAAGGAGGCCGCGGGACGGCTCACGAAGAGGATCGGACGTGTTCAATTTCAATGTCCAACCAGGAAAAAAACCCCTCAAAACCCAAACAAACCGTTTTTATGATCTCCACATCCCAGCACAGCATAATCCCGCTTCCGGTCCCTGACAAGCACAGGCAGCTCCTGCCAAGGAAGCATCTTCGGGATGGGGATGGGGATGGGGACACGGCCCCGGTGCCCCGGCAGCCGCCCCGGGCTCGGAGGGGCAGCGATGCCCTGCTCCGGGTTCCTGAGCTAACACTGCCCTCGCACGGCAGCGGGGAGTGCGGAGAGGGATGTGCAGCTCCCGGCCCATCAGATCAATCTGCTGGTTCCTTTGTTCCTCAGTGTGAGTGTGTTAAAAAGACTGAGCAGATTCCGCCTGGGTTTCGAGCTTGAAATCTTCTGTGGGTTTCTCGGCAGGGAGCAAACATGAGATTAAGTAGCATTATTCATTACTCTATACGAATAACAGATTAACTGGCAGTATATTTCTATCACAAGTTTCCATTATAACTCTCGTACTAAAGTCAGCACCTGCAAAACAGGTTGTTGCTTACAGCTGTCCTCCTTTAGCTCTGCTGCCTCTCCTCACTGTGCTGGCAGAAGAGCCCCCACTCAACAATTTGGGGATGCAAGCGACACAGTTTTCCCCTTCCACTGGGGTGTGCTGCCCCTGTCCTCACCTGAAGACTCTTCCCTGACACCTCCTAAAAACCCTTGACAGCACACAGGTTGTGTGACGTGATCCACCCTTGCTCCTTGTTCCATGGTGCCCACCTGTGTCACCTCTGGTCTCGCCTTCCTCAACTGAGAGCTCCCTGAGGCAGGGACAACCTCCTGAAGCACAGCAGCACATTCCAAAATTATCCTAGTTCATTAAGGCCCCCAGACACATCCACAAAGGCACTGGGGACACTGGGATCTGTTTTGGCTGTAAAGCTTTTGACATCTGATCATCCTCCTCTGAGAGAACCCAAGTGTGTGAAAAGCTACACTACAACCTCTTTCCTGGCTAAAAATCAAGGCTAAAAGCACAACTCAAACAGTGCCAGCAGAGCCTTTAAAAACACCATGACAGAGTTCAGATGAACAAGTACTCAAGTCCCAGCTTTTTTTCACTTGCTTCCTCAGTGCTGCAAAAAAGTAAGGCACCTTTGCCTGTCAGGATGATGGTCAGGAGGAAGAGCAGTATCAAAAAAAAGAAATGAAACAAAGCAGCTCATGGCAAAGGATCGTGAATGCTGGGATGCTCCATGTCAGCACTGCTCTGGAGCAGCGCCCACCTTGACACCTGGGCATGTAGGTTTGACTCTGGACAACAGGAGCTATAAATCATGCATGAAATGAAGCCAAGGATGTGCCTGGAAAGGGAGCAGAAGCACAGGGTTGAACCAGACATAAAGAAGATTCATTAGGAAACATGAATCAAATGAGAAGCTGCACTTGATGGACTGTTCATGATAAAGGAGGGGAGGAATTCCCATTATAGGAAAGCCCAACACTTCTCAAAATGCAAGGGCACGTGGTCTTCAACAACTTCCATCGTTCTTGCGAGTTGTCTTTTTGTTGCATTCAAAAGACTCCATGAATTGCACCTGTGCAACCCACATGGGTTTGTCACAAAATATCCCATCACCTGAGATTTTTATTCCAGGCTTGGCTTTCCCACCCAGCAGTGCCATTCTCTGCTCCACGTCTGCAGTGTTTTCAGCCCTGGGGAGGCGGGTGAGAAAATACACTGAATCTGAGAAGCCTGGCACAAAACATCCACACAGAGCAGAACTCCATTGGCTCTGGAACCGTCAGTGCTGAGGGCAGAAAGGCAAACAAGGGAATGTGGGCCTGGTTGCTAGATAGATCATTTATTAAAGTGAAATTCAGAATTTTATCTTTGTCAGACAGTACAGAGTTAAAGTCTCATACACAGTGGAAGCAGGACATTTCCTACACCTCAGAGAAATGAGTTCTACAGTTTTTGCTATAAGTTACTAAGTTGCTTTAACAATACACAGCTATATTACACAGTTAAAAATACAAGGTGTCCAAAACATTTGGCATAAGATCAGCACAACACATGGAGGCCAGAAACAGAAGAGGGAACACAGTTTTCTCTCCCAGTAAGCCTGCCAAAGACTCCAAACCATTCTGCAAGTTACCTGCTGCCCACCTCCCCTGCAGTAGCTGTGGAGCAGAGGTGTGGGTAGGACAGGAGTAAACCCAGCCCTGGTAAGGCTCAGCTAAGCCAGAGGCTCCTGGAGCCTGCTGATGTACAGGATGGCCTGCAGAGCTGCTTGCAAGGGAAGCCCAGGTTTAAGGCAGGAGCCTCCCCCTCTCCCCACACTTTCTTCAAGCATTTAGTTCATCCCAAACAGATGTGCTCACAAGCAAGTCAAAAACACGAGACCAGGGATAGCTGTGAAAAGTGCAAGGAGTATCTTACATCCTAACAGTTCATTTGCACTTCGAAAGTGGAAAATGAGACCTCCCTAACTTGATAAGCTAGAGATGGTTAAAGGGCATCAGTGACACGAGGAGTGAGGCATCATAACATTCCTTTGCCTTTGGGACTTTTCAGTCCTTACTCTGGGCAGCACAAGGACTCCTTTTGGAAGGGAGGCCACCCTGTATTGCCCACGTTTCTAAACTGTAGAGACAAAGTGACTCTAGTGCTCCAGGGAAGTCCAGCGATCTGCCAACTTAAACAGTCCCTCAGCAGACCCCTCCTCTCCCCTCCAACTGCAGTTCCTGCTGAAGATCTCCCATTGGTATTTACATTTGGCTCAACCAAAAGGTGTAAAGTGCACAGCTCGCCCTCTTCCCCCTCCCATAAAACATCCATCACAAGAGCTGACACAGAACAAATCTCCCTCCACGCTGCTGCTGCTGTGGAAGCGCGTTTTGTTCAGTCTCCCTGTGGGCCATGCCCTGCTTCATCCTCCCTGTGCCATCATGACCCGCATGAAAACTCGCATTTACTGTAGATTATTTCGGCTCTTGTGTTCAAAGCCTCTCTGAACCCAGCTTGCACTTTAGACTAACTTTGAAATGCCAGGCTTGACATGTTCTGGTCAAGTCTTGCACCCCGGGGTATCCAGTGGTTTACAGCCACATTTCTAAGGAAAACTGGGACACCAAAATACTGGAGAGAAGTGGTACAAACCTCTGCTTTTCTCAGGCTGAGCATCTAAAGTGCCTGGCAAAAGAAACATTACTTTTTAATCCAATTGTTTACTTCAGGTTGATACACAATAATCTTTCAGATTCAGAAATCTTGAAAACTGCATTCTAACAGAGCCTCCTTGGATGTGTTTGCACTTTTCAGCCATCAGGTTGCTACCGACTCGAGTCTTTGCATGCTTCCAACTCCCCTGAGTTGAGCTCAAGCCAATAACTACCAGCAATGATTTCTTCTTCTTCCCTTGAAGTGAGCAGAGGGTCAGCATATAGGATGAAATTAACCTCAGAAGAGATGTTTCTGCATTATTTGGATTGCATACTAATGGCTTTGGATCTATTCAGAACTCTAATTAAGTTAATGGAACTCTGCAATGAGAACTGAGCTAGGCTATGGAATTGCATTAGGCTATATAATGGCTGGAGACCTTCAGAGACGATTCCTCTGCCCCAGGGTGAATGTCACCTATGCAGGCTTGTAAGAAATAAGCTTCCACTATTACAAATAGAAGATGACATCTGGTCATCCTCCATGCCCCCAAGGCTTGTGCTCCATGGTTCAAAGCTAGACAGAATTTAAGGCCCATCTGTGAAAAGCAAAATGCAAAACGCAAAAAAAAAAATCTTATCAACCAGCCAAAGCGATTTGGGTCTTACACCTTTCCAACAAGTCCCATCTCAAAGTGCTGAGAAAATGTCCCACCTCATGGCTTCACAAGTGTGAGGTTCAAACACATTTACTTTGACGTTTAAAATAAAAAGTTGGAAAGTGTTTTGTTTTTTTTTTTTACTTGGCATGCAGCATAAGGAATCGAACACACAGCACGGTATCGTACACAACGACAATTGCATTGTTGCGTTTTCTGGTTATTAGACACTAAATGCTTTTCAAGAATCACAGGCACCCTGAACATGGATATTGCTACTGAATTGACGTGTGGTTTCAGTTCATAGCACGGGAGCCAGCAAGTGGCTGACCCTTCCAACAAGACCATCAGCTTTCTGTTGCTCAAGGTGTTTTGCTCTAGCTAAGTTGAGAACAAGGTAATAAGGCATTTGCAAGGGGTTTATAAGGCCATGGGGTCTGACAGCCAAAGACTCTTCTGTTTCTTTGGTGTCTTGCCTCCAAGCTTTCCACCTTATAAACAACTGCTAATGGCTGGTAAACATCTCTTCCTCATCACACTTCACTAAGAATTTTTTTCAAAAAAGTATAATTGCTTTAGAAGTGAAACCAACAAGGATCACATTTAACATCAATTGACTATTTCAGGAAAAAAAGAAAAGAAAAGTTTCCTGGATACCACCTCGGCACAAAAGCATTCCAGTGAATACACCTGAACAGATGGAACCTGCCACCATATTTCCTTGAAAAGAATCATTTTGCTGCTGGCTACTAAAACACCCCAACAGATTTATTTACTCTTTAAAATAAAACAAAATAAAATACAACCACAAAAAAAGTAAATCCCAAACAAACTACATTTTTACAGTTTTGGTCTAGAATCACAGAATCAATTAGGTTGGAAAAGACCTCTGAGATCATCGAGTCCAACCTATGACCAAACACCACCGTGTCAATTAGACCATGACACCAAGTGCCACATCCAGTCTTTCCTTAAACACCTCCAGGGACAGTGACTCCACCACCTCCCTGGGCAGCCCATTCCCATATTTAAACACCCTTTCTGTGAAGAAATTCCTCCAAATGTCCAACCTAAACCTTCCTGGTGCAGCTTGAGGCCATTTCCCCTTTTCCTGTTGCTGGTTGCCTGGGAGAAGAGGCCAAGCCTCACCTGGCTCCACCCTCCTGTCAGGGAGTTGCAGAGAGTGAGAAGGTGCCCCCTGAACCTCCTCTTCTCCAGGCTGAACAACCCCAGCTCCCCCAGCCATTCCTCACCGGACCTGTGCTCCAGATCCTTCACCAGCTTCCTTTTCCTTCTCTGGACCTGCTCCAGCACCTCAGTGTCCTTCCCGACCTGAGGAGACCAGAACTGAACACAGCACTCAAAGTGTGGCCTCACCAGTGCCCAGCACAGGGGAAGAATCACTACGAGGCATAACCCTCTCAACTCAGAAACCCATTTTCCCTTGGTAACATCCCCTGCTTACACGAGCACTTTGAAGGTTAACATGCAGTCAGAGAACGTACCCTTCTAACCATCTGTCCTGAATGAGAGAAGCCAGATCATGTTGACTGATGTGGGAATTACTCCACCCTTTCAATAAGGAAAGGGCCAGCACAATTAGGAAATCTTTAAACATTCATGAAATACCGATAGAAGACATTCTCTCCCCATTCCTTGAACCTCTCTCTTGTCTGATGTTCTAAAAATCCATACGGAATCAAACACGGAAATGCTGAAACAATCACACTCCCCAGATGTCACAAATGGGACGTGTACCATGACACAGTATTTCTGCCTATGACACAGGACTTAAGACATGTCGAAGTTTGTTGAACGTGTTTTTGGAGTATTAGCAAACAATTCAGAGTGATGTGAACAACTTGCTTTAAATTATGACTTGAATTTTAAAGAGACCCTGGGAGAGCTTCAACAGGAGCTCCACTAAGTGAACCCTTCACAAATTCACCCTAAGTGAATGCCTTACAAAACACAATGCAGTACTAAGCTGGGACCATGTTTAGCTCTTCAACAAAGCTTCATCCAGTTTTGAAATAATAAAACCTGCCATTTACAAAATGCTAGCCAAAGTTTTCTACTGTTCATTTCGTTGCTTAAGGCTTGTGAAGAATATCCTCTCTATGTGGAGTCTTGGCATCTTGTACCAGAATGGAGACACTGGTCAGGACAGCGAAGAAACAGAGCGGTGCTTTAAATCATGAGATCCCCTGAAGAGAATATGAGGTCACTGGAAAACAGTCAGTCACGACCAACACTTTTACAAGCTCCTTTTGCCAAAATAACCACTGTATTATCTGTAAGGACACCTTGGCTTTAAATAAAATCAGGGTGATCTCCTCCTACAGTGCCCTGCTAGGGAGCACCAGTGTGCCACCCTCACTCATACAGCTCTCATGAAAGCACACGTAATGTTCATGAAAGGCAAATGCTTTGATGCTTCTTGCCCATTGCAAAGGGAGATGAAATGTATCATGAAATGTATCATGAAATGCTCCAGTCAGATCACTGCCCTGGTTATGGTGTCTCACCCACAAATCTGCTTTATACTAAACAGAGCCCCTGAATGCACACAGCAGTTTTGTGACACCTGCTAAAGCTTCAGTATAGAATTTACATCACTTGTGACCGATACTGACCCGACACAGAAATTAAGAGACTGATGTCTCAAGCCATTGTTTCACCTACCATCACTGAAATATGCATAAATCAATTAAATAAGCACTTCAACCAACATGATCAGACGCAGCAAATAGGTTGTGTTTGCCTTAATACCACATTCAGAGAAATGCAGAAGTTTTTAAATGCTTACAGAAAATTTAATTAGTGAGTTCTTAAATAAAAGAAATTAGAAAAAGAGACTGCAGAGAGTTGGTTGGCATCTGTGTCGGATGGGGTCGGGAGGAAAAAAATGGGAAAAAACCCCCATCAATTTCAGACTGGTCAAGTAGCGTTCACTGGAGTAGATCTGGTGAGCTGGAGCATTTGTAGAAGTTTGGGACTTGAAGCACTGACTCAAGGCAAGACAGAGCATGTGTAGGTGAGCAGCAAGCTTCAGACAAACTTCTGACCCATGCACCTCAATAACAAATTTTATCTCTGCCGCTCTTCCAGTCCTGTACCAAGACAAACTGCATGGTTGTTTGTGATGCAGCCTGAATTCAGTGAAAAAAATTCCATCTGGGATCTGAATTGCACTGAGATGTAGATTTCCAGAAATGGTTTAAAACACCAAGTTGACAAACTCCACAGTTCTACAGGTTTATTTGGTTTCCCCGTTATCCTCATTTCTTTATTCCAATATGACTTTGAAATGAGGGGAAGAAGTCTTCGGAAACATGCTGGGCACATGTTTTCAAATACTCCTCATAAGAATGTCTATATTTTTTTCTGTCATCCAGACACTGCATTTAAAAAAAAATTTACAATATACTTTAACAGTTTTTATAAACCCAAAATGCGCAATACCACACGTTCCTTCAAGGTCTCTCTTATTCCAAGCCTTGTTAATCTTCAATCGAGCTGCTTGCTGCCTTCTGATTTCTGGTCCAGCCTGCTCTTGTTGTTCTTCACCATGTAGATGAAATATGCAAGTGTCTCCTTCTCATTCACTGGAATATTCCTGAAATGACGACTGACAGTCTAGAAGGACAACAGGTAAAGAGACAGAAATGCTGGAATTAAAACCTAGAAATACTCAGAACAGGGTTTCTCTTCACTTTCCAAAAACGATTTTATGGCCACTGAGCGCATTATCCTTTGAGTGAAACATGCACCAATTCCAACTGTCAGTCCTCATTTACCTCCCTCTCTCTTTACAGCTGGAATGTGTGTATGAACATAGCATAGCCTTGCTATGTCAGCAGGATTTGCAGCCAACCTACAAGAGGAATTTGGAAGCCAGAACGTCCTCCTGCCAAAGCAGCACAGCTTCTCCTCAGTGACATTTCGTGCTGAGATTATTTGGTGAGCAAGTTTCCCTGCTCCTCCGTGTTTTAAAGGAGAGTGTCAGAAACACTGCAGCGCTTTGCTGTGTGAACCAGGTGTAGCAAAGTTTTATCCACAGTGATTTCCTCTGGACTCTTACATTTTCACTGAAAGGAACACCAGGGAATTTGCAATGGGAGGTTTAGGGTTTGGTTAGGGCTACCCCCTCTCTGACAATAGCATAAGCCCTGAAACATCAGCTGCTTTTTCCTCAGAAAGTGAATGTAGAAAATATGTTGGAGCTGGACAAGATCTGCTCCTCACATGGAAGAAACTATTTTTTGGTACTCAACACAGATCCAGAACGGGATTTTGATGCAGGTTGAGCATTAAGTCACTCCAAGGAGATTATGGAAGTCTGAGTTTCCCTTATGGTGGGATAGCATGAGGAGTGCAAGAGCCTCAGGCAGCAGCGATTCAAGCATGGGAGCTGGATGAGGATCCAGAGCAGAGTCAAAGCTGCTCAGGCTTCACAGGAAATCTGGGAAGTGTGTGACAGCTTTAAGTTAGGCTCCTTTTATTTTCTGCCTGCACAGTAATTGATCTTTTCTTTCCTCTTGAGTACATTCACGGGAAATTCCTCAAGCAGGCAGTCCTTCATGGCAGGAGGCAGCTGACAGACTATGAACTGGTTAGTTAAAATATGACAAATCAGGACTACTAACGAGGAACAACCCCATCCTACTTCATTCAGCTTACTCCTACGTGCCCTACACTGCACATTCTCTGTATTTTCACTCCCTGGTTGACTTTTAAAGAAAGACAGAAGTATCTTGCTGACTTTTTTTGGTCTTTAAAGCAAAAGTAAAAGCAAACCAGAGAGTTTTAGGCAGACAGCTGTGAAAGCCACAGCTTACAGAATCAACCTCGCTACCATTCAGTAACCACTACTTTTTTTCAAGTTTAGAGAAGACTTTTCCCATTGCATGCCATCAGATCAAGTCAGGAAAGAGAGCAGGGCAGAAGCACAGCAAGCACAACTTGCCCAAATAACAAAGAGATGCAGAGAGTTCTTTCTGAACAAGTAGCCCATATGGTGAGAAAGCAGCAGAGGCCCTTGAGAAAAAAGCCTTTTATAATACAGGAGCATCAGGTCAAGGGAGGGAAATAAAGAAACTGAATCTATGGACAGTGATGCTGCCTTTAATAATAAGCAATTCCAACGAGTTCAAGTGCCTGTGAGGAAAGAAAAACTAACAGGAGCACTTCAGGAGACTGTTAGTGGGTTAAGTCTGAGTTTCAGCTGAGCAGCCATCCCCAGATAACGCCCAAAAACTGGGTCCTGCTTCTGCTCCCTAAAGGGCACTGATTGGGACTATGAAAAGGGTGGGAAAGGAAGCAGAGACAAACAGGTTACTAAAACAGGCTTTCAAGAGCCAGTGTCCGTGCCTTCCAAGCCTGCCCCAGGTGAAAGCAAGCAGGCAGCTTTCTGCTGCCATCATTCCCTGAAACCTTTCAGAGCACTCGGTCTGTACCAGCGAGACACACAGGTGTGAGTGTCCACAAAACGTGTGCTTGAACAGAGATAAAAAGTTCTCTCATAACAGAGATGTAACACCACTGCTGTCATCACTTACTTCTGCAAGCTGAGCCTTGTTGAGTCCAGGCCTGGTCTGCAACTTATAATGTCTCTTGTAACGTCGCAGGGTGTTTACTTGGAGCTGGAACAAGTCAACCTGGAAGTGATGAAGAGAAGAGGGTATGAGCACTACTTTTATTGTCTATAAGTAGTTATTTTATCTAAAAATACCTAAAAATAACTACCTCTTCCTCACCAGGACTTCTCCTTGCTTGCATTCAGAACCACACTGGCTTGTCTTACTGACAAACCTAAGTATATTTTGTATTTGTTAACGCTAAAGGACCAAAATAGCCTTAGGGAAATAGGAAATTTTGTTCTGGTTCACATGCTGTCAACAGAATTGCTGGCCAATTTCTGCTCTCAATTACACCTCTGCAACCTCCAAGCAAAGGGGAACCTTTTGTTCCCACAAGGTTTAAAAAGCTCACACATGAAATAACAATTTAGCAGGCACTGAACAAATGGCTTGTGACATAAAACAGAGAACAGAGATGAAATGAAATTCAAATACTTAAATAGGAAATGCACAGTTTAAAAGCAAAGGGGGTGGTGGCGAGGTTACAGCAGGGAAGATGAAGATCATGTGGGAAATGCCAAGTTTCAAAGACAAAAGGAATCTCTGCTGAAAACTGAGAGGGAAATGACATTAAAACTGACACGGTGCAGAGTTCCCTGTTCAGCTGGGTGACGTGCATCTGTCAGGTTTCAGTCACCAAATACTCCGTGTGCTCTACACCACCACCATTTTTAGATGCCAACTGGGTCTTCAGCAATCACCCTGGCAACTACTGCAAAGCCTGAACGGGAAAGTTTTGATGGAGAACCTTGCAGAATGGAAACATGAACAGTGATAACAAAAGGTCAGGTTAGCTTAAAAAAAGCCATTCCAAAAACTTGCTACTCTTTCAACACCTCCACACAGGAGGTGTGTGCACGCAGCTTTGCACCAAGACACAGCTTTGCTGGCAAAATGACTCTTGGTGGCTTTTTTTTTTTTTCCCTTTCAGAAATAAAAGGCTTTTTGCCAATAGGGTTGGCATTTCCAGCAGAGGGCTCTGCTGACGTGGCCACGCTCTGCTTCTCTGAACATCACCTCTGCACAACTTTTGCCATGTCAACAGCACCAGAAACATCACTGAAGCAAGTGCAGCACGCAGTGACACAGAGAAGGGATTATTCTAGAGCTCTCTATCACAGAAAACTTCCCCCAGGCCTATCTCCTGAAAATAAAAATGCGTTACAAACTATTTAAAGGTAGTTTTAAATAGTGCTAAAAAATAACATATATGCAAATATCTGGAGCTGCTCAATATCTCTGGATATCAAACACTCAATCTAAGAGAGTGACCTATTAAATTCTGTAGTGTATTTGCAAAATAATGCATGCTAGGTAACAAAGAATTATGTTGGGGCATCAGACACTACCAAAAATAACTTATTTTTAGCCTTAAAAAATTAGTATCAAATACAATTTTAACTGAACATACACTGCAGTTACCTTATCACACCTCTTTTTATAGAAAACTTTACACAGGCAAAGAACTCATACGGGAACGAAGAAGAAAATTAGGACACCACACGTTAGAAAAAACTCTCCCTGGAAAGTGAAAGTAACTCCACAGCAGCTTCAGTGGCCTTGCAATTTAAAACATAAATGTTTTCTGATATATAAGAAGATCCAAGTGAAACTTCTTCATGCTAAGAACTGGTAAAGCAGCCCACGAACCTCCGGAACATCTGTGTCGTGCTCAGGAGAGTCACCTCCATCATCGCTCGTCTTCCTCTTCCTTTTGTTCCGAACACTCTGAATGAAGTTCTTGTGAAAATCACAAATATACAGATGTCTCACCTGAGAACCAGAAGCGGTGAAAAAGCAATCAAAAAAGATACTGTGAAACAGCATCCAACAGCAGCCACTTGGACACCAGTGTCAGGTGCATCCCTCAAGACTGGCGTGACCAACTGACATCAAGGAATTTCTAATCTTAAACCCCAGGCCTGATATCACACTCTTTATTTAGAGATAACTTACCTTACAAAGACTAAAGGCAAGGAAACAAAGAACTCAAGCTCCAGCTGAACTTGAACCTCTGCTGATAATATATTTCTTTTTTATGGCTGCAATCATATGTCAGGAAAAAAAAAATGGGTGCTTGTCTGGAGGAAGTGCATTTATTTCAGGACTTACTAGCAGGTAACTACCAAAAAATGTATTATTCTATTCCACTCTTGTGAACTTTCTGGCTTGAATAGTACAGAGGATTATTAATGCAAGTGTTTCAAAACCTTGACCAAATAAAAGTTGGGCTGATCACCTCAATTAAAACGAACAAACCAAATGCAGAATAGCCTCTTCCCTATTGCTCGTTCAGCCACAGAACCTCCTTTTTAACAAATATTATCTCACTAGAGTTAGCAAAACAAAGGACCTGAAATAATCAAAATTTATCTGTATCTGTATGGGCAAAAATATATCCATATAACACAGGCACCCTACATCCAAAATCACTCCACGCAGCCTGCTTTACACTTTCCCTTTGTTCTGACTTCATTAGTCTGATCTCCCTTTTTTGTTTCTAAAGCCTGGCATCTGTCAACAAAGACTCATTTCTAAAATGCAAGAAATTACTATGCCACTAGACAAATCTGCTGAGGACTACAACTGGGAGAAATACTCTATTTTTTAAGAATATGTTTCAAATTGAGTCACTCTCTTCCCGTGACACGATGCATTTCAGCTGTGCAGAAGGGACCCAACCAACTGGGGGAGCTGCCAAACAGACTGACTCAAAACTTCACCTTTTTTTTTTTTTTGCTTTGTTTTCAGTGGTTTTTATCTTTAAAGATCAGGCAAGAAAAGCGTGCAGAGCTGAATTCCGTTAACCAAGTCACTTCTGAGAAATTCCTTCTGTGTGATCTTGACGGTCTGCTCTGCTCTACCTACTCCTCTGCTGGGCAAATAACCCGTTTCTATCTCGAGCTGACAGCTGTCACTTAATGTCATTAGGCAGCAAACCGGGCTGTTCTGTGCGCGAATAAGCCCTGCAGAAGAGGCAGCACATCTCACTGCCAGCTCGGCTTTTAACCTGCTTCGCTACAACCCCAATTCCTACCAATTAAAGAAGTAACGTCAGTGCCGCCTGACTGAAGCAGCAACCACAGCGCTGTTTTCACCTGACAGCAGCAGCCTTCCCAACCCGAAACCGCAATGGGAACAGCACTCCTGCCTCCGAAGCACTGACAGCTCGCTCCTTCGCTTCCCCGCACACCGCCTGCCTCCCGAACACGGGGCTTAGCGCTTTAGCTACGTTATGCCTCAGCAGACCGGCAGCGCCAGAGGGAAAAGCCGGCTCCGCACCCGGGGAACAGCCGGGTCCACCCAGGCACGTCCTTCCCTTCCCGAGCGCTGCAAAGCTGAGGACGGGCGAACGCGGTCCGGAGGCTCCGAGCGTGCCGCACGCAGCCCCGCAGCCCGGCCCGCAGGCCCGGCGCGAACCCCCCGGCCGCCCGGCAGCTCAACTCGCCGGGCGGATCCGCGTCTCTCCGGAGGCACCGCAGTGCGGTGGCGGCTGGGGCCGGCCCGGCCGCCCCTGCGGGGG
>VZTG01004992.1:1713488-1759888 GCA_013397845.1 Melanocharis versteri | reverse complement strand
GGACCCGGCCGCTCCCGGCGCTGCTCGGCAGGTGCCGGGCTGGCACCGCCCGGAGGAGGCGGAGGCGTTCCGGCCCCGCCGGCCTTCGAGCTTCCCCTGCTCCCGAGACGCGCACGGGACACCCNTGCCGTGACAGACCTGAACCCGTAACGCACCTGAAGCTGCGGCTCCCACCCGGCCCTCGTACAAAACTCGGGTCGGCACAGCCACAGATGCCTGTTCTCGGGTCGTCACCTAGGGAGGAGTTCTTGGNCATTTTTCATCTTCAGGAAAAAAATAAGAAAGAACTGCCAAAAACAACAAAAAAACCCCCACCCCAACCCCAAAACCCCCCCAAAAAAGAGGGGAGAAAAAGGGAGGAGGTGAAGTAGGAGGAGAAAAAAAGAATGAAATTCCTAGTGATCTGTGAAGAAACGAAGTAACTTCTGGAAATGCTGTGACTTCTGTAATACCAGACAGCAAATGCTGTTGTCAGAGGTGCCTGAGCAGCTCTAAAACGAAAAGCATTTCATCTTCCTGAAGAAAGGACTTTCTGCACAGACAGAAAAAAGGTTCTGTAGACTAAAATGACTTCAAAGCCTGAAATCCTGCACATGGAACAATGTGCATGAGCACTGGGTGAACTGTGCTGAATCACACAAAATACCTGCGCAAGAAAGAGACTCCTTAAAACCCTCGGTCATCAGCTCAGGCTGCTCGACACTAACACTGACAACCAGTTCTGCCTGCTCTGCACAAGACAACTGAGAAAAGCCAAAATCTGTATTTTCCAGGCATTCCTTACAATACCAAAGAAGCCTGAGAATAAATCTGGAGGGCAGCGACTTAATACTCCTCAACCGCTCTGCCTCTTGTCTTGGCTTTTAGTGCGGGTGCCCTCAGGCAATCAGTAATTTCTGTTTGTGCATGTGACCAGCAGAGAACCACAGTGCACCCTCCTGGGGACACGCTCCCTGGAGCCGGCCGTTCTCACGGGAAGCTGGTGGAAACAAATGACTTTACCCACAGACCAAACCAGCAGTTAGCAAAGAGCAAAGAGATTTTAAAAAAGCAAAACACTACGGCTTATAAAAGCCCGAGGCCAAACTGATTGGGATCTGCCTGCCTGAAGTAATACCCTCCTGGCAAAGCCATACAGATACTGCCTTGTTTTGGGGAAGGGGAAAGCACCAAGAGCCTGACAGAGATCTCCGAGCTGCTGATAACAAGCTTTCTGGCTTTATCTTAACATTACCAATAAAAATCAAATGGCTGGCTGAGGAAATCTTGCAGAAGCATTATCTTGACACTCAGGAAGCCAAAACCAGAGACTATAGGGATAGATGATAATAACAGCAAGCAAGGAGATAAAAGGGAATATGGTCCTAACAAGCAGAACTTCTTCCTGTCCCCTTGAGGAGGAGATTGTGCAGGTGCTCCCTGACTATATTTTGGGAAGAAACAGACACTGTAAGTGGCAGAACAGGTTGATACTGACCATCAGATTATATTTCATCTTGGGCTGCAACCTCTCATCCGTGCAGATAAAAGGGTTTTAAGTCCTTTTGCAATGCTCACTAGAAGGAAAAACCAGCTTTTGTCACTGTCTGTTTGCTCATTCAATGCTAATTACCTCCTGCTCAGGCTAACACGATGACACCTTTTTTCAGTCTTTCAAAATAAAAAAAGTGCATGGAGGTGTTTTTATAATTGCAGTTTATTTCAGCATATTTATCCTCATGGGAACCTCCAGATTTCACAGTCTGGTAGTCTGGAACAAGCTTGCTGCAAAATAAACTGCCTCATAGAGACATTCTTTATTAGGTATCTATCACTAACCTGATCCAATAATTCTTTGTGGGAGCTGCAATGAAGTGAGAAACAATGTTTCATAAACCCATCAGTACCCAGGCAGCTTTAGTGCCTCTGAAGCAGTAATAGCCTGGCCATCCCAGTCAGCCGCTAATCAAATTAGAGGAGCCTGTGCAGGCCTGTAAATCTCACCTGGAGCAGCACTACCCTCTAAAGATAAGCCGGTGGTCTAGCTGTCATCTGGAACTTACTGTTTTAATGGAGCCATTCGGGGGGCTTGGGACAGAAATACTTCTCTCCCAACGGTCTGTGCTGCTGGAGATGTCCTGGGAAGAAGGTTTTTTTAACTTTTCATCATCAGAAATTAGACCATTTCCTTTCTCAGTACCTTGGGGAGGCCAATGAAAACACTGCTTTGGCACCTTCCCCCAGACTCCCACTCTCCTCAGCACTTTTCTAGGGTGGCACATATTGAACCTGCTAAAATGCTTAAACTGTCACAGCTTTTGGCACATACTTACCCCTGGGCAATGTTCCCGTGGCCAAGAGTCACAGCACAGTCTTCCCTGGGGATCATGCCTTGCAGTTATCTGCTGGTCCCCCCAGAAGGGCTCGTTTTCCCACACACAGATTTTCACACATTTCATTGTTTGTCTCCCATCCACTTTTTTTCCCCACTGTTTTTCACCCAATGGAGCTGAGTAAAAAGGAGTATTGAGAAGGCCACTGAGGAAATGAAGTGCTGACAGCAGGAAGCACTGAGGGTCCCAGTGGGAACATGAGCAATGCTGATACACTTCTGTTGTCTGGGGCTGAGCCTGCTCTCCCCACATGGAGATCAGAACCACAAACAAGGCCATGAGCTGTTAAAGCCCTCCCCTGCAAACCAAGGGATGGGATGGATCTCCCAGCAGTTACTCCCAAGGCAAACAGGCTGAGAAAGAAGAGTCACAGCTGGGTTTTCTCCGTTCCTCTGTGCTTCCCAGTGTGCCCTACCAAGGACAGTCCATGGCTGCTGTCCCCCAGGGGTGTCCTACCTGGGCACAAGTCATCCACTACAGCTGTGGTTCCTTCAGGATTGCACCACTGGGCATGGAGTGACAGGAAACCTGTGCTGGGAAAACACCACACCAGCCCAGCTGAGCTTATTCTCGTACGTAGAAATCAATCACTGGAGCAAACCAGGCAGGGACAGTCACGTCTGCGTACACAGCTTTCAGAAAACACATTAAAAATTTATTTTAAATATATTATAAAAGGAAGTCCATTCAACTTTAAAAACACTAGGCATTCTATCAATGATTCCCAATTTATGAAAGCTACTACATTAAAGTGCTACAAGTCCTTTACCACCCCCAGATATTAGGCTGTTGGTCCTAATACGCACGAAATAAATACACACTGATTCAAGAGGCACCATCCAGTTTTACAGAGAAAATGCATGCAGTACAAGGTACAGACAAACTTAGACCTAATCACCGAGATCCTAGAGAATGCATTTTGAAACCAATTCCCTTCTCCACCCTAGAGGCTAAAGCTATTTGTTGCTGTTATCGTAAGGGCTAAGGTTTCAGGCTGTTAGCTTGATCAGTTTTTATCTTGTTTTGTGGTTGAAGTTCACATTTGTTTGCTCACTACCTGGGATCAAGACTTTTCTCCTTGAGTTGAACTAGTACATTTAAGACCACATAGATCCAGTGGCTTTATATAAAACTCCGAAGTCACTCACAACTGCTGGAATCACTGAAGCCTTTTGGGTCATACAGAAGCATCAAGAAAGCTCAAATGCAGTCAATTAAGGAGTGTACTCAGCTAGCAGAGGCAGAGTCAAAAACAGACACAGGCTTTTTAATGAGGGTTTCCATAATCTATCGTTGCCTAGTTCCATACAGATTCTCCAAGCTAAAGCATGGCACTACAAAGTAGAAATCAGAGCAGGAGGTGAGCTTATTTTGGTTACACTTCAAATGTATAATGTGAATAAATCAATCTGACTGGTTAATGAGGAATGTGAAATGAATTGACAAGTCTGTGTTGAATGCTGATGGCAATTTCAGATCTCATTTCCCATTCTCCACCCACTGCATCTCTCTCCACTTGAACCAGGTGAGGATTTGCAGCTTGTTTTAAAATCTGGACTTGACACTCATTAGATCAGAAAATAAAGCACTTAAAGGTAAATGCTACACAAGCTGGGGAATTGCAGCACACAGGCTTTCCTTGCTGAAGATCAAGTAACAGGTCGTGGCAGCCTGGGAGCAGGACCCAGTGCTCCTGACTCACAAGCCAGCTCCCCTGTGCTGTGTATCCTGTGAAACCACGCAGTGAATCCATGAACCCCAGCAGCTGGGAGTGGATGTGGGATGCAAGGTACTCGTGCATCACTTGGGCTGTTTCACACATGGCTTTACCAGGGCTCTTTCGACTGCAAGCGTGACAGGCTGACTGCCAGAGGCTGGCTGTTCTCTCCAATCAATTCAAGTCCCTGTCTGTATCTTGAAAGACAATTTAAAATAAAATCTTCTCCCTGTTCACCTGGCAGTTCCACAACTGCCCAATCTGACTATTAGGAGATGTCTCCCCTGGCTGATGTGAGCCAGCAGAGCTGCTGTCACAGCCCTGCAGCAGCCCCAGAGCACGGTGCTCCTGCAATGCTGGTGGTGCCTGTTTGACTCTCAGGTCACTGATCTCAGCGCAGCAGGGGGAAGGAAAGTTTGCTGACTGGAACACTCCAGTAAAGGAAAGCAAAGCCCTGTGCACAGACTGCTGTAAAACCAACCACGAGGAAAGTTAGGCTGAGAAATCACTTTCTTGCTACTTCTGTATTAGGTATTTTAACACACTCTTGAAAAAGTTTCCCAGTGATGGAAGGCATCAACTTCTTCTGAAAGACACTTCTGCTACAGATTTTATATGCTTTTGGGACTATCTGTGATTTGCATGCTTAGAAAATTAAATGCAGGATCCCGCATGCCAGTGAGCCTTCACCACGAGGTGAAACATCCAGCAGCTAACCAAGACATCCTCCAGCACAGCTTCAGCTGTTGCAGCACACCAAGAGGAAGCTGCCAACCTTTCCAAGTCTTCCTATTAGGAGTGACAAACCTCCTCAGAGTCATTAACCACATCGATTTAACAGAGAGAACCCAAGAGCTTCTGAATTACTGTTGTTCACGCAAATTTTGCACTGAAAAAAAAATCAGACATTAAAAAAAACCCCACACACAAACACTGCAGGAGTCAAGCTTTCTCTTACATCCTTATCCCCCAAACCCTTCCCCTCTCCTCTCTTGTCCAGCAAGGCACTAGGAAATGGTTCAAGTTTAAGCATTTGCTGTACATTTACATTTAAAAAGGCACATCTTTATTTTAATGATGCTGAATTCCCCTTTCAGGAAGGCTCACACGTTCTTCTATTGTGGTTTGAAAAAGAAAATTAATTTCCTAGGTATGAGAAAAGACACCTTGCACATGAGAGCCCCAAACCTATTTACTGTCTGTAGGCCTTAGAGATTAGCACCAGTATAGATCAACAACAGCTTCAAGAGCAAATCAAAGTATTTTTATGCAACATAACACACACCCTGTTGTCTGGGATTCTGATACTTAAAAGCAGCAAAACTTATGCAGCCACAAAGAGAGGGGTGTTTCAATACTTTTGGGGGAAAAATATGAAAACATGTATTTGGTATTAGATAATCACCGGTATTTCATCTCCAGTCTTGACTTGCATGCAGATGTGAAGATTTGATTATGTATTCATGCTTTAGTGATTTTGCTTACAAATAACCAAAAGTAATTGGAATAATTAACCAGATTGCCCAGCAAAGGCTCAGTTAAAGATGCAGATGATGAAATACAGCTTATATTTCTCAATCAGTGGATGGTTGGCTATATTAAGTCTTTGCATTAGTCAACAAAGCCTCTAGGGTACTGAAAAGTATAACTGATGCAAATAATTAATAGCTCAAAGCCCAGTGAGCTAGTCAGAAGTGTACAGAATTTGTGAGGCTCTTATCACAGTCAGATCCCAAACCTTCAGAAAACAGATCAACCACACTGAGATGGACGTGGTACAACCACTAACACTAAAGCTCCAGTTTCTGTGTACTGGTGGTGGGTTGTCAAACAGGAATTGCCTCAACTATTGCCTAATCTTTTGGTGCAAGCTGCTAAGAGCTGACCTTTCTCTCCAAATTAAGATCACCAAGTGGTAAAAGACCTGTTCATTGCTGCAGCTCTCTCTGAAGCAAGAATCCAGCGAGCCAAGCGAGGGCTCCCTTCACAAGGTGAGCCCAAGTACAAAGCAAGCCATGCATTTTAGAAACAGAAGCTAATCCTCTCATTAGAAAACTAAGACACACAAAGCTGCAACCTGCAAGCAGAACAACCTACAGTCCATTTATAGAATATGCTGATTGTGTCCCAGTTATAAAAAACTAGCACTGTTCATGGACAAACAGCTTCTTGTTCCACAGGCATTAAAACATTCATAAAGACATCTAGTCAGGCCATCTAGTGGCTCCACAGTCAGCACTACTGGGCTAATGAGAGCATTAATAACTTAAGGAAAGCAGCAATCAGACACAAAGCGCTGGAAGGTGACTCTGTCTCCCACAGAAATGCAAAGGCATCCTAATGACAGACATATTGTAGTAACTGAGAACATAAGATGTCCACTCTGCTTGATGCTGGTCTCACTTCCATCCACTACTGCTGCAGAACTGTCACAAGGGAAGTCTAGGGCTTTTTTTTCCTTTCTTCACTCCCAAAATACTAGACACCAACATATTTTGGAAGCCTGGTCCCAGCTGCAATGCAGTGCCCATGTTTCCTGTTCTCCATGACTGCATGGACCAGCTAAGTTAGCAGAAAAGGTCAGACACGACCTCAGCTGTGTGGATGAGAGAGGTGGAAATGATTCTGAGCCTCCTACTCTATACATCAGACTGGAGAGTTTGGAGGGCAGGCAGCTGTGTCCTTGTTTGCTCCCAGCTGCCAGGCACAGCTCTACATGGCCTCAACCACCTCTGAAACACGGGGCACGACCCTACAATTGGCAACAAAAGGGCTTCTTGCTTCTGGAGCTCCACAGAGGGAGCCATTCTGCTTGTTTTGGGACACCAGAAAGCATTTCCTTGCCTTCACATGAAAGACATCCCAGGGCAGAGCTGCCCTGCCCCTCTGAGGAGGGGCTGTCTACTGACCATGCTCATCAAGCGTCCCAGAGGGGTCCTATCCCCCTCACCCCAGAGCTGGCTGCATGCTACCCACTCTTGCAACACCCTGCATGGGCAGCTAGACAAACCAAGGAGCTGGGCAACTCCTGGCAAAGGAATCCTGTTTACTAATTTACACAGCGTCTGTGCACTGGTTCACTGCATCATCATTCACAGCTTTTACCAGAAAATGCCACTGCTCCCTTCAGTACCAGACTAAGTCAGGGGAGCTAGTAAATGTGTTTTTGCAACAACTTCATTTTAAACCAGATTTTTTAAAAATACTTGCTTCAGATAGACTTGGACCAATGGTCCTCCATCCATTCTTTAGTGTCAGTATATTCCAGCTCCTGGGATGAGACAATCCTGGTGCACTGTCTGGCAGATCCCACAGCCAAACCAGAAGGGTAACACCTTGCACTGCTCACTGACTGCACGAGGGAAAGGGTACCAGTAAAATGGGCCCATCAATCCCACATCTCTGCTAAAGCAAACAGATTTCCAGTCACAGTAAACTGTACGGTGCTGTGGGTGCTGGGAAATGAGGAGAGATTAATAGCACGTTTCCACAAGGCTAGAACACCACTGACCACAGGACGCAAGAAACTACAGACTGATGAACAAATGGATAAAGACCAATGCCTAATCTCAACCCTGACTTAATTATCCTGAATTAATCTGCTCACACCAACTGTAAATTAACTTAGCCTTCAAACCTCTAAAGGAAGGATGGAAATTGTCTTCACACAGTAGATTTAACTCTGAGAAATCCTGGACATGACTGTGCTTAAAAGGTTTTAAGAGGCAAATTTGGAACCTGATATCCAAAGGCTCCTAGCATAAAGTCTTCACCTGTAAGAACTGCGATTATTTAAAAACCCTCTGCTAATCTTTCACCTTGAAGATTCAACAGTGAGTGACAAACTGACTGCAAAGTGAATGGACCAGAAACTCAGATTCCTCATGGCTAATAACAACAGCCATATTCCCAACACTTGGCTGCACTTCCACTAGAGCTCATTCCTTCATCAGAGCTATGATTTGGAAAGTAATAATACTCAACCTGTTTGAAATATATTTGGTTCAGGGCAAAAAAATACTCATTTCATTTTACAATAATGGGCTTTTTTTTTTTTCTTTTTTTTTTTTTTTTGATTGGAGGCTTAAATCTTGTCTTCAAGATTTTACTTATACGGAGTTTGGAAGATAAAGCACCTATCTGGGAATGCTTCAGTGGGTGGTATAGCAGCTACAAAAAGTCCTGGAGGGTCCTGGATAACAAAATCATTTAACACCAGACCCCAGTGGGAAATTAAACAAAACAAAAGAGGCAAAAAAAAAAAAAGCCATTTGAAACACATTCAGACTCCTCTAAAAACAGAGTTTCTGTTCAGTCTCAGCACAGAAGTGGCTCTGGCAAAGCCTTTAAAATTCCACCATCCCCAGAAGAGAAGGATGCAGCATCTTCGCAATAAAGACTGGCCTGCTAGTTAACCTTCTCCTGAGATTCTCCCTTTTACCTTCATTAAGTGTTTAAAAAAAAGTATTAAAAAATTTTTTTTGTAACCCTCCCCAGTAAAAACTATAATTGTAAAATATATATATATATATTTTCTCAGTCTTTTAAAGATCAAGATTTCTGTTAAATTTTTCCAAGATGGTTGAGTTTGTGTGTTCAAATATCCACTGCTGTGTTGGTGATGAAGGATTGCAGCTATTCATAAAGATCTTTCGATCACTCTCACTGCAGTCCATACAGCTGCTGCTGACTGGGTGGTAGAGGGTCTTGTCCTGGAGGAGAGAAACTTGATGTGAGGTTGCTTAAGTGGAGAAAAAAAGTTGTTTTAAAACCAACAGAAAGAAGTCTTAAAAAGAGCTATTGTGTCACTTGGGTGTATCTGTAGTTGTTCCACACTTAACTGGTTGACAAGTGCCAGGTTCCCTTCCCACCCCTTCCAAGAGAATGCAGCCCAATCCTCACACCTGCACTGGGAAGCTCTAAAGCTGACCTGAAGCCAGGGGCTCTCCAGGATTCCAGCAGGAATCCTGCTGCATCCCTCGGGGGCACCGTGCCAGCAGATTGCAAGGCGCAGGACAGGGCACTTAGACAAGAATTTACTTACCTGTGGCCCACAATAGCATTGCTTAGCAGGAGGATGAATAAATCCTTATCTGCTTTTGGCAGGATATTCCAATGCTCAGAACAAACCAACTCTCAGAACACCTCTTTGCAAACACAAGGGCATTTTGTCACCTCACTGCCATCTGTGGGGACACTGCACAGAGTGTCCTCTGCTCAGGAGCTCGGGGTGCCTCACCTTTCTAACCAGTGGAACAGGGGAGTCACCTCTTTTTAATCAATGGTACAATGACAACAGGCTGTCGCTTTTTTTTTTTTCTACAGCTACGTGAAGAGAAGGAATAAAACAAGAAGGAGTGGTGACATTTTCAGGAAACCCAAGTGCCTCAGGCAATTTGACACCTTAGATGAGAATACACCCACACATATGGACTCACTTTTCGGTATCTCCACAGCTGGTTCCCCTTCATTCCGTGACAGTCATAGAGGGTCACAGGGCTGCTGTGGGAAATGGCATCAAAACAAAACTTCTTGGTATGCTGAGGATCCCCTGGACGGATGTCCTCTCTCCAGCTGAAGGTGAACACCTGTCAGGACAATCAGGACCCTCAGGATGGGTGGTACTGGGCATGATACTTTCACCAGCAGAATGCTGTTCCCCCATCACACAGGGTGTGGATGGCTTCAGAGAAAGGACAGTAACTTCTGGAGGAAAAACTCCTCCTGCCTCTGGGGACAGGGACTGCTGACCAGGGGACGCTGTACCAGCTGTCACACAGCATGTGAAACGAGACAGTGCTGCTGCAGCCAGCCATGCTGGTCAGCCTGGCTACTAGAGCAGCCCTGGATGTCTCTGCAATGCAGACATACATCAAGGATTAAGTGAGCAGCTGACCAATTACAGCCCTTCCCAGCCTGCAAAAAAGCCCGAGAGCTCCAGCAGCTCTGAGTTAACGCTGGCAGTGAACACCCGAGTCTGCACAGGCAGCCTGCAGTCACCTTGAGAAAGTGTCCCACACTTCTGGGACAAGAGACCAGGAGCCACAGCTTCCCACCCCGCCCACGGGAGTGCTGCAAAGGCAAACACTTGGGCGTTGCTTCCTGATGCTGCCTTCTACTGACCCTGCAATGAACCCTCGGCACTCCCAGGTGAAATGAAGGAGACTGTACAGAGCAGAGGAAGAGTTTTAACTCCAGTAACTGGGCTCAACCTGTGCCTGGCAGTGCAGTGCCTTGATGAAAGTGTCCTCTGTGGCCAGCACTAGCCCATGTGGGTGTGCAGGGCTGCCAGCCAGCATGCCTCCCTTTCAGTCCCTAAGGAAAAAGCCATTCTGGAGGCTCCTTTGGAATCAGCTGGAGGATGGTTCTCCTCAGAGATCTCTCATGGGGAAGTCAGAAAGGCAAGCAATGATCAGGGTGCTGCTATTTGAAGCATTGTGGCCAAAAACTTTTGCACAAAGAAACTACTTTGTTCTTGGCTGTCTTTTAAATTCCTCTTGAGAGAGAAATTACCACAATCATTTAGGCTCTATGCTACTCAGAAGTTCAAACCGCATTCTCTTCCTAAACATAAGCCAAAACTAATTTTCAAGATCCTCCTGACACAACAGAGGCTTAGTTTTGGACTGTGCCTGAGTAAATTGGTTTTGTTTCTATTTTTCACGCATCAAATTGATATGCAACAACCCTCTGTCTCCTACTACTGAAACCATTCCCTGAAGAGTTATGCATGGCTCTGTAATAGAGGCATTGTTTTCTTGATCCTTTCTCAGCTCAGCTGCTACAGTTTAGACAAACTAATATTTTCCTCCCTTCTGTTACAATAAAGCTGTCGTTTCTGGCACCTCATATGTTGAGAGGGTGAATCTATAACCTGGCTGGTTTCATCTCTCCAGCAATGGTTGGGTGTTTATAATGCATTTGCCTCCTGTCAGGAGGATGATAGTGAACAGTTATTGAATGCTCCTGCAGGTTCATTAATATGCATGATGCTCCTCTATCACTTCTTTCAGCACAACCTTTGAAGTTAATATTCACTTTGTTACATATTACAGCTGCCTTGTTACTGGTTTATTGTTTTGGCACACTGTTTTCTTGTCATTTCTTTTGTTCGCTCTGAGAACTTCAAAGCCAAGGTAAAAGCTCTGCACAGTCTGACAGGCTTCCAGACCCCCCTCTGCCACAAGCACAAACCACATCCTGTACCAAAGAACAATCAGCACGTGAGCCTTGGGGTGCACCTGACAGCTCTAAATGGCGTTCTTTAAACATTGGTCCTTGGGACCTCTCCATTCCCAAATTTAAAGGCCAATGATTTATCAGATTGTTACCTGCACGTTGTTCCATGCTGCCTCTCCTCTGTCCTTCACGCAGTTTTCCAGCCTCAGTGGGGATCCCAGGGCTCCATGCTTAGTATCCACACACAGTCCAGTTCCCACATTGCGTATCTGAAATAGTGAATTAGTCACTGAATCTCCTACTCCCACCAGGAAAGAAGGCTCAAATTGTCTCAAATTGCAGCAGTATTTGTATGAAGTTAGTTTTCAAGATTCCTCACTTAACTGTGAGTCTGAGCTGGCTGGTAACAGCTGGAAGAAAGCATAGAACTCAAAATGGGGCCCACTGCTAGCTGTACCTTCAGCACACAGCAAAACCTACCAGTGACAGGATTGCAGAGCCCACTGTGGGCTGGGTGCCATTTTTCAGAGGTCTATACCTTGTACATCCTCCCTTAAGTCTGTGCCAGTGTGGATATGCTACAGCAAATGTACAATGAATGTTACTCTTCTGGATTCTTAAGTACTTTAGATCTGTGAGTTACTGTTGTGCTATAATAAATTCTACATGAATCTTCTGTTAAATTGTTTAACTTAAGCTATAGATTAAATGCTGTTAAGTTTAAGTGCTGTTAAACCGTTAGGCTTAAACTATTTGAGTTCAGAGCTAAGTTCAGTAAGGGGGTCCACTCTGAACCTTGTGACTCCACAGGAGAATCTCCCTTATTCGTTTTTATCCCTACCCTTTTCCATCCCCAGTCATCACACAGGTAATTTTTGTTTGGTTTCAGTTTTAGATGGATTGATTTTAGATTTGTTTGCTTTTTCTCTGTGTGCTTTAACCCTCTAGAAAATAGTAGAGTGAACCTTACCAATAAACTTTGTCATGCTTTCACTTTCGTATTACACCTGCTTTTGCCGACACCTTTGCCAATGATTCTTTAAGTGACCCAGAACACTCAGCCAGGAGAGTTGTGTGTAACAATTCACAGCCTCACTCCTGGGGTGATTCTATTCCCAGAACACAGCTGACTTTCAAAAACACAGATGATTTTCCTGCCTTTCACATGGGAATGCTAAGGACAAGAGCAGCTCAAGACAGTTGCGAAGCCCTTTGGAAATACAAGATTTCACTATTGCTCAGCTGCCGCCTCTGCCTAGTCCTCCCTCTAGCATATTCTGCTTTCTACTAAATACACAACATGCAGAACAAGCCAAGTCTCTATTCTCGTTGGAGCTGTGCACTAATAGAAGCAGCTGCCTGCCCAACTGCCTGCTTTGATCAGGCCAACGCAATGGTAGAGGAGTTTTGGGTTTTGAAACATCAAGCAGATCTTTAAACACTCGCTCACACCTTACCCACAGCAACTGAGGCACACGGGCAACCTTAAAAAACCAAACCGCAGCCTGTCTGCCCACGGCAGATATCAGAGCACAAACTTGCCTCTCCCCAGGCAGCTGCTGGAGGCTCCACTGGCGGGTAGAACTTTGGCAAGTCCCAGGCGACCTCGTTCATGAACCACTTGAAGCTTTTGCAGTTGAGGTTGTTGCGAAGCTCCTTCTGAGCGGCGACGTCGCCCGCGGAGAGGTGCCGGTACTCGGGTCTGCGCTGGTAGATGTACTCTGCATATTCATCCATCCACACCTCAGCCACCCGCTTCAGGTTCTGGGGGGGAGAGCGAGGGGGGAAACCACCTGAGAGTGCTGCACAAGCCACCATTAGCATTCAGAGCAGCTCGCATGTTTTTGCTCAGAAAGGATTTTCATTCACATCCACTCTTCAGGACAAAGATTATTTTTATTACTCTCTAGTTCCAAGGGACTTTTAGAAAGATATTTTCAGTTGAGGTCAAAACAGAATCTTGGCACTTGGCCATTATATCTAGTTCCTTGTGGCTAAGAAAAACAACATTAATCAAAAGTTGGTTTTTTCCCTTTTTTTCTTTAAGGAAACTAGTCAGAACATGACGCTGGTAAATACCACTGGACATTCAAAGGTCTCTGACAAAAAGCTGCTTTCTTAAATCCTTCTTATTGCATCTTTTATATCCATCTAGGAACGGGATTTGCAGTACTCCCTTCTGAAAAGCTCCAGTTCACAATACCCTTTCTTAGCACTATTTTTCCATTTTCTTGTGTAAAACTCCAATATCTCAGGAACATGGAGCTTTCAGGCAATGACCCTTCAGAACAGAAGCAAGTGGTTTTACCTCGTGGCAGCAGCACATTTCATGTATTACTGTAAAGCTTAATCCCCTGTGCAACTCCAAGGCAGCAACAAATACCACCCACTCGAGACAACCTGCTTGTCACAGCACCCTTGAGAGTGCTGGACCTTGGGCTGCTCTCTGGCAACATCAGGCACATTCTTGGTGTCCCTCCGTAATGTGCCATGTGCAGTTGTGACTCCTTGCCTGAAGCTGCTCAGTCCAGCAGTGATCATTTACTAGCAAAAAACTTAGGAAGCCAAGAGTGAGCAGTGTGCTGATCCTGCCCCAAATGCAGCCTCCACGCAACAGGAGCAGGTGTTTACCTCAAGGTGTCTGTTAGATGCCAAGAAAGCCTTTCCTACCTCTCTGCTGTCTCCTTCCAGCACTGTGGGAGTACACAAGAGCCAAACACTGAATCAAAAGAAAAACAGCTCCCTCCTGAAGGGAAGGCACAGACAGAAGAGTGCTCTGTCGCTCTGACAGGTCACTGCTGGGCTGAGGAATAAATCCAAATCTATAACTGGGGCGATGCTATTAAACTGGGAAGCATTGTAACACTGTGCAAGCCTTAAGACTTCAGAACAGCAGGGCACCTCTCAGACGTTTTTAGTTTTGCAGCCTTCCTGCTCCTATGATTTTTTTCTCCCACCAGAGGGCAATGCAATCCCTCCTCAATTTGAAAATTAGCTGGAGAAACCCAGTGCAGGATAGGTGAAAGCTCTTTCTTCTTCGGGCTTCAATAGATTAAGAAATAAGATGGCACGGAACATTCCCTTGTGGAAAATTACAGCTTGCCCATTCAGTGGTCTGTGATGCTTGAAGCTGAGAGGTCTTTCAATCACCAAAACCAATCACCACGCTGAAGCCTGCTGCTCTTGGAGAGTACAGCTATAAAATGACTGAAGTATTATACAAATAAAGCCATATCTTGTTTTTATAGCCAGCGCCTGATCACAAAGTCCCTGCCCAGCACCCAGCAGTGGCTGATGTCTGGAGCATGGCAGCTATTCACACACACATCTGCAACACCCACCACTGCAAAACTGCTCAACTTGCACTGTACAAGTTCAAATTACAGAGAAAAACCCTACATTTGCCTCCCATTGTGGTGTGAGAGTAGACAACAGCATGGTCACGTTGCAGTCAGACTACTGTCGTGGGGAATGCCACTGCCACTTACTCTTGCCAGGCTGACTCCTGTGGGAACCTTGTATGGAACATATTTCCTGTAGATATGACCAACTCTAGAGCAAGGGATGTCCTCCATGCGACCTCCACACATCCATACCTGTGGAACAGCGGAGAAACACATTCAATCTTGGCTTTACGCAGGAAAATTAAAAAGAAAAGACTTCCAAGTAATAAAAAATCTTAACCCAGATTTTTACATTAAAGTACACTCTTCTCAAACCCCCTCCCCTCCCTGCCTTAGTCCCAAATCCTATAACTGCCCGCTCAGAGCCATGCAGCAAGCCTTGATTTAGCACAAGTGCTCTCAAGCCTTCTCTATAGAAAAAAACAGGGAAAAAAATCTGAGCACAGAGAAACCAGCACACACCTCGCTTTAAACTGATATATGTTATTACAGCAATAGTAACCACAATAGTTAAACTGGGCTGCCATAAAAAACCCTGGGTGTAGGTTGTGTAACGAGGCTGTAAAAGGGAGGCCATCTCCCTAGTACAGGTGGTCATGTGTTATGCAAAAGGCTCCAGGGAATTCATGATCCTGTTCAAGTGCCAGAAATCAGAAGAAACTGCTACTTTTTCCCGTGGTTATCACTGCTCTTTTATGGTTTCATTGCTGACATTCATTCATTGCTTTTGCAGCCTTACAATTAAGTGGAAATCTCTGCCTGGTGAACACATAAATAGCTTTAAAAAAGCCCTCAGGAAGTCACTAGAACACACTGCTAGTTGGAGATGACTACCTTGATGCTTGGTTAATGTCTAGACTGTGCCCAAAAGCTTCCTTCCCCATCTGGGAAGATTTCACTTTGTGCCAGCGCTCTGCAACAACTTTCTTTTATTCTTTATTTATAGCATGCATGTAGTAATTTTGTCCAAGGGAAACAAAAGGAGACGTTTTCTAAACCAGCCAATCTACTTCATTAGGTTTAAGGAATATTTCTGTGCTTCACACAAATATCCAATCAATACTTGAAGAAAAAGCACCTTTAGAATGCCAAACAAATGACTTTCTGAATTCCTGAAGCGAGGCACTGCCTTTGCCCTTCCATTTGTCCCCAGATCCCATGGGAGTGCCCCGAAGGCTGTGGATTTTGGGGAGGCTGGTGCAGTGCTCTTGATCTCCCTGTTCACTGGGGCTAATTTGAGCCACCACAGTTCACTGTACAATGAGCTTAGTCAACAGCTTCACACATAGCAGGCAATTCCATTAATATTCTACAGTGACAATATTAAATACTTAGCTGGGAAGAGAAATATTTGGCCAAGGCTGCTGCATAATTATTAGCTCTGACACTAAAGTCCTCTGGAGCTTCAGCTCTGTCTGCTGGCCCTAATAATTACAGTCATTTGCTGACTGCGTATAACTTAATGGAGGTTGGTTGCTCTCAGTTAGAGAAATATTTTTCACAGGCAACTTCTAAAGTTCAAGGTACTTAATTATATGTCGTTATGGTGAGAGAGACAAGAAGAAAGTTGACAAACACTCCTTCTACAGAATTTCATTCCTTTTGTCCCTGCTGTATCCTGAGAGGCTGGTGCAGAAGAGATGAAAAAGAAACTAGCACTCAGCTTCTGTGAAGTTTCTTGTGGAATTAGAAATGCTTCTTATTCCGCAGTGACTGCGCTTTTGGCTGCAGAGGGCCAGAGCATGATTTCGCTGCTAGGAAATTAACAGATAGGCTGAGGAAACAAGAATTTGGGCATGGTTTGTGTTTCTACGACAGAAATGGTCTGTGCAAGGCTGTAAGAGCTGCAACAGATCTGGGAACCATAAAAACCTGCAGGAACAGCAGCAGAAGCCCAGAGCTCAGCTGCACAGACACACAGACATTCCTCAACAACCTGCACTGCACCCTGCAGCAAGAAGCCTGAGGGGTTCACAGCAGCTGCATTTTAGTGTAACACAAGCCTGGCTGCAAACACCAGCCTGTTTTCCTCGCTGCCTGCCCACAGCATGCCTCACCTGCCTCATCTCTAAGGAAAGGCTTTCAGCCAGGCCACCATGAATACACTTCTCTGGAACGTGATGTCCCTGTGTAAGCTGAGCAGCAGAGCCCTGCAGCCAGTACAGCTGGAGAGGAGAGAGTTATCCTTGTACTGCAGAGCTGGAGAGGCAGCAGGAGGGGGAAGCTGGACAGAACTGATGGGCCAGCAGCTCCAAGCTGGTACAAGACTCCAGGCATGCAAGACAACGTTACACGAACACATGCAATGATGTGATCAGAAAAGCTGCTAAACTGAGTTGCTTCGTAAGTAAAACCTAACATCGGTTTGACTTGCTCTTTTCCTGATCATACTTTAAAATATTTATTTCCAAATGATGCTGCAATGGAGGCAATGGAAAGCTTCCTAATCCCTGCTAGCAGAGCTCAGTGACCCTTTCAAGGTATTTGCCACCTCTCTGCCTTTTTAACGTTGTCTCACACTGCAAGTGACAGTATGGCACCCGCAGTACAAATCTAATTTTAAAGGCATGCTTTCCATTCATTCGTTGCTGCTTTGATTTATTTTATTAGTGAGCTGCTTTGTGTGGTGACAGAACTCATTACAACCTCCATAAAGACAATTACGAGTCCTTATCTATACAACTGGAAGAAGAGGGAGAGGGGAAGAGCGTGATATGCATTGGTAAAACACAGCTAACAAAAGCATTAGAAAGCCAGAGCTAAAGGTCAGGGAATCGCATCCAGGGGTCTGTCAAGGAGTAACTGGAAGGGAAGCAAACCCAAAATAGCTGTGTGCTAGCTGAGGGAACACTTCCACTCAGTTACTGATATTTGGTTGTTTTTAAACAGACTACAGTTCCCAGGCATGACACACCAGAACGTACACTGCTAAAAATACCGTGCTGTCAGACAGCTGAAACGGTGCTGGGCTGTGGGGCAGCACCTCGTGCCTTCCCCACAACACTGACTGTCACTGACTGCCTTCTCCTTCGGCCACGGGAGCCAGTTTCTTCTGGGTGTTTTACAGATCATGCCTCGCTCCCCAGCTGACATGACAGAAAACGTCAGAGCCTGAACTTGCACCTGATTTCAAACAGCCATTCATGCCATAAGAACGAGAATTAAAGCTGGTCAGGCAGACAGTGCTTCTTACAATAATCTAATCAGATCTCATCAAGAGAGAACAGGAAATTTCTCTTCCTCCTCAGGCACAATTTTGCCAATCTTCATTTTGGGCTTGGAATCCAGCAGCTGACAGATCTGCTAGGATTTAGAGAAAACCTGGCTATGCTGAGGTCAACGGGCACAATGAGCAGATTTAGCTAAGGCCACAATCTCACCCTAATAATAAAAACTACACAAGGGAAATAAAATAACACTGGTGATATTGCTTCCATCCTCCCAGCAGCCTGGAGAGCTGTAACTCCATATTCATAAAGCGACTCCAGAGCCTTTGATTCAGTCAGTATGCTATGAAAGCAGCAGATAATATGCCACCTATTCTCTACATGGGAATGTTATGCTGATCCAATTCCCTTTCTGCAATTTCAGAAAACAATGTCAGGTAAGACAGCTGAACCTCTCCTCTCAAACACACAATACAATGCTGCAGTTGGTGTGTGAACACAAATTATCTGGGTATACAAGGTTTATGGTTTCCAAAGACTGCACCATGATGAGCCAATGCTTCCCAAGAGAGAGAAAAAACACAAAGGATAGTTAAGCCTTGAAAATAAAGCTGCTTCTGCAAGACACAACAGAAATGAAGACCATGGGATGGACCAACAGAGAGCAGCTGGCTGGTTGTGTGAGCACACACTGAAAGGTGGGAAGAAAAGGACACAGAGGATAAGTCAAGGGGGTTCTCTGCAAAGCAAAGTAGGTGAGAGGATGAAATCAAGAGCAATAATTCAGGAAAACTGTAATCCTCTATACTGGAAGCATCAGCTGCTCCTGCTTCTGGGACTTGGTGCTCTCTGAGAGATTAAGGAAGCTCGTGAGGCACTGAGATCTGTGTGTTTGCACAGCACCTTCTCACACACCACACACCAGTACAGCCCCTCCTCACCGTCTGGAGCATTTGAGAGTAATGACAGCACTTTCTAACAATCACATTTCAGGGAGTGGAGGGGAGCACTTCCCTGCTGCTGCTTGGTGGGAGGCTGCTCAGGAACCTGAACCGAGCAGAGAGTGAACAGAGGCAAAAAATTCAAGCCAATGGTCTGAAACTGATCTGTGCATCACCAGATAGGAAGGGAGAAAGAAGCCAGCCACCCTTGTACTGCAGCTGAGAGCCTTAGAATTAAGCAGCATGTGCTGGCTAAAAAAAGAAAAAAAAACCCCCCAAAAAAAGCAGCAGAATGCCTGGCCTGTTCCAGTGTGGGCAAACGTGAGCTGCTGGAAAGTGGTGTGAGTATGTGCCTGGAATAAGCAGCACAGGCTCACAATCAGCACTAACTTCAGCAACACAAGCAGAAATGCTGTCAGAAGGGATCCCTTGGCAGCTGCACCCGAGCTACGCACCTGCCAGAGCCCACTGGAAAAATGGGAGTCAGAAACGTGCTGCTGGCACGGGGCAAAGGAGAGGCAGGCATTGGACATGGGAACAGAAGCTGTGCAGCACTTGGATTTGTTGGAAAACATGTAACATGTTTTATGCCGTGGAAATCAGAAGTAATCCATGTTGCTGGTTTGGGAAAAGGATCTGGAAAAATGCAATGACCTACAATCACCAGAGTAAGTGCAATGGCTCTTTTCCTATTGCTGAAGCAAGAAGTGAAGACCACAAGTACTGAACCAGCCCTTTTGTCTCCCTTTTAATTGCTCTTTTCAGGGCAACTGTCAATTTGGCTTGTTTGCACTGAGCCCTTAGCATTTTATGAAGGCTTTACAATCTCCAAATTACAAGACGTTTCTAAAACTGAAATGATTTATCACCTAGCGTGGGACATTCTGGGCTCTCATTCTTTGCTCTTCAAGTACAGTGTGCAATTAAAGGACTGAGAATCACACCACTCAGATCTGAGATACAAAGCACATCTATATTTATGCCTACACAAGTCAGAGACATCCCTTTTTACTCTTCTGTTTCCCCATAACGAAAAAAGTCAGAGACTATGTATTTATGGAAGAGAGGCGTGAAGCAGTTTAGTGAAGATTTATGTAAGCCAAACAGAATAGAAGCCGCAAAAATACTGGAAAAGAGTCAACACCATCTCAAATAAAACTGAGCGTAGATAAGTGCTGTGCAAAGTAGCACTTGCAGAAAGGAACAGTTTAAATGTTTCACACATACTGCCCCAAATTAAATGCATTTCTGTCAAAAAAAATGAAGCGGTTACGTAGGCAGCTATCAAATTGTGTTTAGAAGAGGAAAGGCCCATTGTAACTTTGGGTAAAGCATTGAGTTTTGCTCACACAATCAGGAAGATAAAAAAGACCAGGAAAAACTGTAAGAGAGGAGAAGTAAGGAAGTGACTCCAAAAAAGCAAAAAACCCCACTTTAATGAAGTCCACTGAACAGAGGAACCATGAGGCAGCAAAAAGGAAAGGTGACAAATGCCCCACAGAGACAGCTGTGAATGCATGTTTACACCTTCTCCAAAATACAAGCACACACTGCAAGGTCAGCACCTGGGAATTCACCTGTAACTACCCCTGGAGATGGTGATCTGCCTGTTGTGCCTGGGGTGACCTGAACTGGAACACCGTGACCTGCAGCAGTGCTGGCTCACAGGCACTGAGCTGCTCTGGACACACACAGGACAAGAGAAGGAAGCAGTGCCTGTTTTCTGCTTGACTATGGGATGGATAGATCAACTCCTCCATTTCTAAACTAGAAATTTCTGGTTTAAGGGATTGCTAAGACCCAGAAAACTACAAACCAGCAGTTAAGGTCAGAAAGTTCACCTGAATTTTTTTGTCCCTCCTACATGCAATGTTTCTTAGTGATGTTTAATGTACATGTTTCATACAAGGTGCAAGGCTTCTAGAGTTTGATCCACCCTCTAGCTAAATGTTTTCTGAGGTGTTAAACACTGATGCTTTCTCTGTTGGCTTGTTTGAAAATTTCTGCTCAGAAGGAAGCAGAGCCAGCTGATAACAGAAATACGTATGATTTCCAAAAAGAAAGGCAAGAGGCTCCTAAATTAACTTGTTTATTTCCAGTCTCTCAGCAACAGAGCTGGATTTTAAAATAAAGGCAAAACCAGCAAAGCACAGTCCATGAATGGCCAAAAAAAGAATATGCTCAAGGAAAAAAAAAACCTGCAAACACAAAATAACCCCCAAAAAGCCTTATACTTGTGGTAAGGCTTGAGAAGGCCAGATCCAATGCAATGGATCACAGACCAGCAGTACAGAAGAGTACCTGCACCCACAGCACCCAGGGACAGGAACAGATTCTTTGTTAAAGCTGGGCTGTAAATCTGGCACGCTTAGAATCTGAATTCCCATGAGATAATAAATAATGTGAAAGCGGGTACCCCACGCCTACAGCCAGAGCTTTAAATTATTTGACAGTGCACCTTTAACTACAAAATCTCAGACTGCTTCTAAAGGTAAAAACGTAGCTCTAAGCTCGCCAGGAAATGTCATAGCTTCATAAATTCTATGAACAAACCTTCTATTCTTGCAATTCCAGCAGAATTATTAAATCTATCAGCCACAGATGAATGTATCAATTTATCTTAATTTCTGAAAATACACTGAGCCTCTTTCAGTGAAAACTTCATTTTTCTGTTGCACAATGTGAGAAAAAAGGGGGTCTTTGCAGAGATTAATTAAAGCAAATTTATCCCTCCATAAATTACCATCTCCGGACTGAAATAAAACACAGCGTGTTTCAGAGGGGAATAAGCAAACAGATGAATGAAGCAGTCTTATTTCCTGCAGATCAAGCAGTGTGACTGTCTGCTGTGGCACTGGAGACAAAGGGCTTGCCCAGCCACTGTCATCACTCTTGGAAACCAGCATTTTCAGAGAGGAAGAGGCTGAATGCTGCCCCTGCTCCTCCTGCAGAGAATGAGCGCCTTCCACAATTTCATTACACGCAACACAAAGATGAAATGGCCACAGTGACACCCCCAAAGAGGGTGCCCTCACCCCCCCTTCCTGCCACTGTTACAGAGGACAAGGGACATCCAAGGTGACTTATGGGTTCTTGTGGGGAAACGATGGAAGAAAAGACAGCCTCAAAATCAACGTCTTCTCTCCCACTGTTTGCTGCCCAGTAGCACACGGGGTGTGTGCATGGCAATGGGGCTTGCTGAGGATTGATGTCCTCTGAATTGCACAGAGGCATGGAGATTCAGGGATCAGCCATGACTTGTCAGGGGAGACGTGCAGAATTCTAGTTGTTGAAGCCAAACCATGCACTACATCCCTGCCATCTTCCAGCCCCGTGCTGAGGTCAGCTAGCTTAGATCAGTGGCATCCAGACACTTGTAAAATTAAATATTCCACCTGTGAAAGAAACCTCAAACAGAGTTTCATGTAGAAATCTTGTTTGGTCCAGACTATGGGAAGGACTCCCCCCACTGAAGAGAAGACTGGCCACCTGCCTTCAGGGGTTTGGGACATTCTGGTGGGCTTCCCCAGTTGGATTTCAGAGTGCCATGTTCCAACCTAACACAGGTACCAGCAGTCTTGGTGGGTTACAGTGACTTCTTACTCTTAGTATGCATTTTCGGTCAGCTGGCTAACTCTTAAAGCCCTCAACTGACCAGCTCAGTCCATCAGTCAGCAGCAGAACTGTCCCCAGGCCAGGCAGATAATGATCTAAAGTCATTGCCAGCAACAGTTGTTACTCCACTTGTTGAAGATTTCTTCTTGGGTAAGTAATACTCTGAGTTCCTCACAGCCAGGGGTCAGCTGGATTGACTACAGACAAAGTGGCTCTCCTCTCTGGGAACTCAAGCTGAGGACTGAGGTCCTCTTGGAACTGGAATCCTCCTTCCCTGAAGGAGGAGAGTATTTCACCATCTTGCCAGGGCAAGCACTAGGCAGCCTCAGAGTCAGAGAGCTCCCCACAAGCTGACTTACCCTTGCTGGGAAGAGCGCATGCATCGGAGCTGTGACCACAGAACGGGGACACCCCAGCTAATCCTGCCCCAAAACTGACCCTCACAAGTGCCTGCTCACATCAGCACACTATCTCTTACTGCTCCCAGCTCTTTCACCTTCAGCCACACGCAAAAGCAAGGACAAGATAGATCATTCACATTCTGCGCCTCAGAACAAATTCTTACTTTTCAAAGCAAAAGTAATTTCCAGAGAACATGGCTCACCTTAAAGGATATTTCATACTGCTCTCCTCCCCATATCTCCAGACCTGCATCATACCCTCCCAGCTCCCAGAACCACTTTCTATCGACTGCAAACAGTCCTCCAGCCATTACAGGAGACCTTAAGAAAAAACCAGACTCCATATTACAAACACATTCAAAGACACAGATCTCTAGCTAAACATTTAAAAAACAAAGCAAGATTTGACAAATATTCTTTTCACCACCCAGTGTTCCCAGTGCCTTTATAGACCTGTCAGAGCATCAGACAGTTGATTTGATGTTATCTACTGACTTCCCACTTGCAAACGAGGAGGACCAGACCAGGCTCCCTTCAGAACCTGCCGATGCCTCTCCTCCAAACAGGCAGGAGTTGACCATTAAGTGACAGGACACCACCTGTCCCCAAAGGACCTGAATGCTCCACACATGGTGCTCTGCCTCTGTTGTAGGATTGAGTCTTTGAGTTCGACCTCAAAAAGTGTTTTGTTGGTTTGGTTTTTTTAGTTTTTTTTTAGAAACTGCAGAGTATAAAGGACAGCAGAACTGTCTCAATGTTGGCAAGCACAGCAACAGCAGAGCACAACTTGATCACAGATTTACTTCTGCAGTGCACTGTAATCATCAAAATTGCTGTAATTATTCTGCTAGATTTTCTTCTTCCCCCACCTGGGAATGACACACAACCCACCATAGGTTTGTTGTTTTTGGCAGAGCATTAGGGATACTAAGTTATGTTTGAAAGATCTCAGTAATAAATGACCACATTAATTGTTACACATTAGAGTTTTCAATGAAATGTTAACTTCTGCAGGAATTAACGTGAAAAAAACAGCAATGAAAAGGAGAGTGTTCACAGCTACTATACAAAGCATTTCTTTTAAACCAGCAAAGCAAACAGCTGCCAAAAAAGCAAGTAGCTTTACACCAGCTTCTGGCTTTTGCTATGCTGAGGTGTAAACCAACCCTGCAGCAGGGTGTTATCTCATTAGCTGGCTCTTAGCACGCTGCGTTTCAGTAACTTACTCAAAGGGATCACTGGGATCAGGTTTCTGTAACTCAGGAGGAATGGGGATCCTCTTGTAATACATCTCCCAGTCGAATGCCCCTCGCATCGCGTCTCCAGCCTGAGTCTCATATCCAAAGTGGTCATGGTCAATAACATCAATCATTGGGCAAACGATAGTCTTGCGGTTTCGGGCAATGCGATCTGAAGATTGGAGAAACACGTTAGAAAACCTGCACCAGCTGGTTCCTTTGACCACGAAATTACAAAAAAAAGAGCATTAAAATATCAAGTTGTCCAAGAACGACATAGCTTTCTTCCTGTTCCTTCTCTTGTGAGCAAATGCTCCAATTTACACCAATTTATCTGCTACCTGTGCAGTCATTGAGAGAAAAACACCAGGCACCCGTCACCCAGAAGCAGAATGGGAAGACACAGCCACGCTACCAGAGAGAACTGACTGCCAGGCTAAAACGAGACCTCTTGTACTCAGTGAGCAATCCTCATTTCCACAAGTGACCAGGATGTGAACCCCTTCTGTGCAGATCCAAATCCAGGGAATAACCCACTGCACCACCCAGCACTAATTGCCACGCCAGAATCTGGCAGGAAGCGTTTCAGACTAATGGCATAAGTACCCTCAGCAGGCTCAAGAAATGCAAGTGTTACCTCCTCCCCTCCAACCTTTTCTTCCAACCAAATAATACAACACAGGATAAATTCCCGCATAAACATCTGGAATTCCTTAAATACTTTATTACTGAGATGGTCTCTTGTTGGAAGTCAGCTCTCAGAGCAGAGGCGATAAAATGATGTTTCAGCTTCCAAAACACATCTCGCAGAAATCCTTTCTGTGCTTTAAAAATCAAAGCATCCTCTTCGTGTTCTCATTTAAATGGCATTGGAGCTAATTCTGTCGTCCCTCCCTGGGGCTCATAAAGCTGCAAATGTTTCAAACTATTGCCAGATATAAACTGTAGTAAAAGCAACAGGATAAACCATCCATCAATCCTGCGGGAAAATCTGACTCTTTCTTAAACCTCCACTTGACTATTGTTGCCACAGCCTATTTGAGAAAGTCACACCTCAGAGAGCTCAGACAGGTCACTGGCAGCAGGGCTGAGAAGGAGTTTGGTACCGGCTGGAGGCAGACAGGTACCAGAAACAGACGGCACTGTCCCTTCAATTAGTCATCCTTGAAAACAACTGACACCTCCTCAAAGATGAAGTGCTGCCTTGGAAAAGAGTGCCCATGTTCTACAAATACACACCAGCAGCTCTCATTCACAAGAAGTACTTTTCACAGCCTCGCAGACTACGAAGTTAAATATAGTTATGTAGGAGATAAAACCCCTAAAAGCTACTCAAAAACTGTATGTAAAGATCTTTTCGGTGTCATACAGCCATTCCTCTCTGCAAACTGTTGAATGGCCATGTGATAGTTTACTCTTCTAGCAAGCTGTAAATTATTTAAGATTTCATTTAATGAGGAAACAGAAGAATATGATTTCTGCTCTTTAATTAACAAAAGTATATGACAGGGTTACTGCACAGTGCAGGACTCCAGAACAGAAAAAATCTTGTACTAAACGCTACAAGTTGCCAACAATCCACTTGAGTCTTGTGGTTGGTTTGTTCTCCCTTTTCTGACATTTCATGTCTCTTTTACCCACTTCCAGCATGAGGGGAAAGCAGCAGGTGGGAACAATTTCAACAACCCCCCGCTCACCTAAGAGAGGTGGCAGCCAGTTGACGTTGGCCTCGCAGTGGGAATCCAGGAAGGTGATGACGTCCCCGATGGCCACGGAGGCCCCCAGCATGCGAGTCCTGATCAGCCCTTCCCTCTTCTTGGTCCGCAGGATCCGCACGTTCGGGAACTGGGCCATGTAATCTTCCAGGCGTTTCTTCAGGTGTTCTGCGTGGAAAGGACACATTCAGACACTGCAGCAACTGATTTCTTAAAAATACGGTTCTGTCTTCACCAGAAGTAGAAGTTTTTGGAAAGTATGGCCTCAACAGGTAACAAAAGCAGTAACGGGAAAAAGGAAGTACAAATTACTTCTGATAAAGGTCTAAAAATAACTGCCTAAGCAAGAATTTTGAAGATGTTCCAAAACCTTAAAAGCAATTAAACAGAGGAGAAGAAAAAAGAGGAACAAAGAGTATATGATGAGAAAGAAAGCAGCAGAGGAAGAGGAAAAGGCATAAAAAGACAGCTGGCAGACCGTGAGCCAGGATTCTTGGACACTTGTGGAAAACCACTGTAACTTAGAAGAGACACAGGGGAATTCATTTTCAGAAGTAAACCACACTCAGGGCATTTAAGTTGTGTGTGGTTTCTTTAAAACACACAACATAACCATCCACTCGTGCATAAATAAAAACCAGGAAAAAGCCTAGTCAGACACCCCTCCAAGCTGCAAGACAGGCACAGCCACAGTGTGTATGGGGATGGCTTCATTAAATGCTTATCAGAGGAGATTTGCATTTAAATATGGAAATATTTACGCTACTGAACATGGACTGGAGCCACATCTGAATTAGCACAGACACTGGCAGTCACCACGATTAACAAGAATTCAAACAGGAGAGCTGCGAGAAAGATCACTGAATGATCAAAACAATGGACAGCTTGTTCCAAAGTGGAGATAAAAAGTTTGGTCTGCATAAAGAGAGAGGGGAACACAGCTGTCTTTACATCAAAGAGTGAAGCAGCAAAGAAAAACCTAAAAATAGGCTGAGCTGACGCTGGCCTCATCACTAATGGGTTGATCTTTTAGGCATCTGAAGTTTTGACAGCAAAGCCCATTCAGAGGGTGCCAGGGATTGTTCATTAATGCCCCACGCCACCCACTGCCATCAGCAACCGATGCAGGAAAGAAGCCTCACTAGGCAAAACCTAGTATGTTACATCTAAGCAAGCAACTCTTCTTAAAATCTCACACAACAAAACTTGACTAGAGGCAATCCCTGAAATACAAATACCCTCACAGGGTTATTTGCCTTCTGTAGGGAACACATCCCCTCCACTCTGTACAGCACATCTTCCTCAGCTTCCAAAGCAGGCATGAAAGGCAGGGGCTGGAAAGGCCAACAGCAGGAAAGTGTCCCTGAGCAGGGCACCAGGGAGGCCAGGCATTGGAACAACTCACTGAAAAGAGCAAAGGAGCAAATGAACTTAACCCAGTTATGAGCTCTCCCCCTTGTGCTGACCTGGCAACTGTGAAAATGGTCAGAAGCCCTGTGGTAACTCACATTCTGTGCCTGCTCTTTGAAGCAGCCTTTCTTCAAAGATCACCCAAACACACCTCCTTGCTTTTGAGGTATTGCCAGCAAGCTCTTTGCCCAGTTCAAAGCTTTAACATTCCCCAGGAGTTTTTTTCACAGATCCATTTTAGTGTTTTCCCTGACAAGTGTAATTGTCCCACAATATCTACATAGGTTTCCCTCTCAATAGAGCCCTTAGGACTTCTTGATGTCTAGTGTGCTTTTCCCTCATCCTTTTCAGGTCTCTTCTGAATAGATCCTCTCAAGCAACCAGAAATCTTGTCCACTCAATTACAGATTTTTCAAATAAGGGCCTTCCACAGAGACTAGACATATTATTAGTGCAGCTGCCTTCCTCCTGAGGCAGTGGGTAGACTTGAAACGAGAAGAGACAAAAAAAAAAGGAAAGAAAGAAAAGAAAAGCTACCACTGTTTAACATCAGAGCTCATTCCTTGCCATTGTTAGTTTGTCACAAAAGATTGTTTCATCGCAGAGAACAAACAGTCCTCACTTCAAGCATAAATCAGCTAAGCTCAAACCAGGATGCAGACCTTACTTAATGTACCCAAGACAAGATAAACACGAGAGTGGCTGCTGGTGCTCGTTATAATAAAGGAGGGAACCATCCCACAGACACTATCAGTCTGATTTCCCTAAGAATAAGCAGAGATTGATAATAGCAGAAGACACTTCGAAGATCAGACCACACAATACTTACATTATCCAAGCCAAACCTATAAAGCACCAGAAAGTCTTAAAAAAATCCGAAGCTCCAAACCAATGGAAAATATAAAGAGACTTTCTGCAGCTCTTTATTTTGATTAAAATGAGAAAATGAGACTGTGAAAGATCCCAGTGGTTTGTCTTCCACGTGTGTGCTCATTTCCATTTCGGCATCACCTGCCTTTCTGAACTGTTCTGATTTGTGGTGCAGTTCCATCTGTGGTGACTCCTGAAGGCAGCTGAAGTGATTCCTCCAGAGGCACGAGCATGGCACACTCAGCTGCCACCCAACACGAGAATGTCCTGGGATCTGCTCTCCCACACTCCCAGGTGGTGAACACAGAGTCACTGGACTGGGCCGTGCCAGTTGTGATGACAACAGATGCTCTGCTACACTGACTGAGGACAGGGTGATTTGTACCTATTGATGAACAAGCAGCTAAAAACAGACATTTCCCCATGTTTACAGTGTAATGGGGAAAGGAAGGCATTGGAGTTTTCTGAGGCAAGTACTCTGCAAAGAGACAGCAGAGAGTCTAACCCACTGACTTCTCACTGCATTCCCAAAAGCTGGGTTTGGTTCTTCAGCACTCCTTTACCTGGTTTCCATAGTAAGGAAACACCGAAGCACTCCGTGCTTGCCGTGAGGAGCCGGCTGGTTGCTGCACTGGTAAGAAGCACCTCACACATCAGGAATCACGTCCCTGATGGCTGGGAGAACAAGGAGAAGCTGCAGGTGCTCCAGCAGCACCTGGGTGCTCACACAGCTGCAGGGGACACACCTGCTGAGGGCTGTCCTGCAGCCACAGGGATGCTGCTCAGGTAAGCTGCTCCTCCCAGCTGCTGCGGAAAAATCCATGTTTGATCGCTGCATTTTGTAAGATTAAGACTTCTCTATCATGAACTGCAAGTGGGCAGAGTTTATTGCATCTGCTTTCCCTAACAGAAGAGTCACAGACTTCTGAGCAACCTCGCAATATACAAAACTCAGCAAAATGTGCTTTTCAAGGAGATTTCTTATTTCCTTATCCTCATGCTATTCCTGCCACACAGCCTGGCTTCTATGCACCCAGATAGAAAATAGTTATTTCATTCTCTTACAAATATTGTCCCAATTAAGCCAAATTTTGCTTTTAAAAGAAAATTAAAAAAACCCAAACAAGTGGCATTAAGTGCTACAAAATTTAATGAAGCTTTAAAAAAATATATTATGGAATCTTGTCACACTGAGTAATTTTTATTACAAGGGCAATTTTCTTTAATGAAAGTTGTTAGGTGAACTGGATTGATTCCAATGGCTATGCCTATGCCGGGCAAAGTAACAGAGCCCAAAAATATAAATAAGAGTAAGATTATCTGCAGATTAAAAAGTAGGCTGGTAGTCTGCTAACACACTTTGCAATAAACTTGATGCACAGTGTATACATTAACAGTACCAGTCAAGAACTGCTGCTTTCTTTACTTTGAGCTGTAAATAAAGCTGTGTGAAGACAGCAGAGAAGCTTCAGCAGGCAGCCTGCTTTACAGAAGCAGCTCTAAACTTTCCGAAATAAGGCATTTTTTCCCCCTAGGTCAAATTTCCGTGGTGGTCTTACTGTACTTCTTCCTACTGGCCTCATCTCAGCAGAGCTGCCCTCAGATGCCACTAATCTGGTGCCCACCTGCAGCATGGCAAGGACTTTCCAACACTGGAATTCCTCACATCCAGTTGACTTTTTATTCCAACATTGCACTCTGCCACCTGAGCAGGCACCTAAGAAATTAAAAAACAAGCATATGCAGAAGCCAGAGGAAGACAGAAGAGTCCAAGAATATTTTTGTTTTTTTAAGAGCTTTAGGTCCCTGTAACAGCTCTGCAGTTTTTGGCAGGGAAGGGAGCACCAATATTTGCCACAGAAAAAAAAAACAACCTCATTTTAAGTACCAGCTGTGACTTGAATCTATTAAATTGATTTATTGTCCTGGGAAAGAACTATGAGTGAAACACTTCTCCTGTCCTACCAGTGCAACATTTCATGGTTCATATGATACCATCAGCTTTGGTTTCTGAATTTTACACTGTACAGCACATCTGATGTGTATCATCAACCCAACCCAGAAGGAAGAGCGCTGCAGAAATAGGAAACATTCCCAGACACCTTCCCACGTTACTCAGATGCCATTGGTGACACCAAAGGTCCCTCTGCCCTACAGGAGCCTGGCACCTGCTGAGGTGCTTTGCTTTAGTTTACACTCAGAAGCTTGAAGATGTGAAGATGGGAGAGCCACTGCACTCTGACAATCCAGGGAACTTCCCCCTCCTGCTGAAGGGCACGGGAGGACAGGACTGGAGGATCTGCAGAATCCCATTTTAGGTGGAAAACAACCGTTTCCCTTCTCTGCAGGTTATTTTGGCTACTTTCCAACACCACAGCCTGAAGTGCCTCTGTGCATCTGGCATTTGTTTACAGGTTACCCCAGCCTGCCATCCCTACCCTCCCACACGCAGACACGCTTGTTGAAGATTACAAATGAATCCATTCATTTTCACTTGGATACTTGGCCCTAACGTGCTGTTTAACAATTTAAGAACGAATTATACTTCTTTCCGAATCCATCATAATGTGCAAGCCAGGCCTCCCTGAAATAGAAGATTCTAAATCATGGAAATTAACTTTCTCTCCCTGTTTTGGTGCAGATGAGTAATCCTTTGAAACTGCAAAATGTGCTGTTATCCAAACAGGCAGCACTTCCACTAGTTTTAATTTTCTTTCAATGTTTTCACGCTCTGATCACTGAAGTTGGTTGGGAGGATAATAAATTGATTTAACAAACTGTACTACGAGCACCAGTCTCAGTAATAGAAAACTGATTAGGCTGATCACAGCTTTCCAAGCGGAGTCTTCTTACAAAGAGGAAAAGGCCTGAGAAGGGAGAGAATTAATATTTGTTGCTTCACTGATTATAATTCTGGGGTGAACTCCAAAAGAGGAGAGGCCCAGTTTCTACTGCCCATTCTACATCAGTGTTGAGTCTCAGCACAACTTTACAGACAGAAACTGGGGGAAAAATGGTTTCTGTGCATGGGACGGTAGCTGAATGTGTACCACCCCACATGATAATATAGCACTGTTGGGACTTCAACAAAGATTAAAAGGGTTTGCTGACAACTTTACTGGTTTTGTTCTCTTTCTAAATGGTTTAAACCCAAGCTCCTGCTTTAGGTACAATAGAGTGCACAAAAGTGGAAGTGTGGAGCCCAAGAAATAAACCAGATTGTGAGCTAGTGGGGCAAAGACCACTGGTGTGAGCCTGTGCTGTGATAAACTCAGGTGCATAAACTTCTGCTGTCCTGCCTGTACCATCCATGACCTCTTCAGTGTGCAAAGGGAACTTTCTCAGTGCTTCCTCCACCCTACAGCAGACATCCCAACCCTGCTCAGGTATCCTTCAGGAGATACCAGCACTGAATGCAGAGACAAAGCTGTAATTTTGAAATGGGAAAATTCACACTTACTGGCACTAGCATATAAATACACCAGACCTCAAGGAATGTTTAGTAGGCTGCATTTCCAAGCAGGAAAATACACAGGGAATAATCAGCGACAGCACAACCTCTCAATCTCTCAGGAAACTTTAATTTGTAAAGGAGCCTATTCCAACTGCTGCTTTCCGAGGGAATCCAGAAAAATCTATTTACTTATCTTTCCCTCATGCTGTAAAGGTTTAAACACCTTTTGTTCCTCAGGAGCAGTGCAGCAAACCTGTGGTGTATACATCACTTAATTCCTGCACACTGACCCCCTGGCCAACCCACAACCACCAGTTTTCCCTCCTCTGCCAGAACCCACCTTTCCCAGGGGAAACAGTCAAGTCATTCTCATTAGTTTACTCTTCTCCCTTCCCATTTCATTAAATATGTATCAAGATTAAAGCACCCACTTAGGTTTTTCCCTCTTCTGTTGACTGCATCTCATCTAAAGAGGGTATTTTGTGACTCTCAGTCATTTCCTGTTGATTGCATTTAACCCCAGAGCTGCTGTGCTGGCACACACACACTGGAGAGCTGCAGGTTTTGGCCTACACAGCCTTTGGAGCTGCAAAACGGCTGAATTCCTTGCAGTACACTTAATATTCAGCTCAAGTTTGATGTAGCCATGGTGACTGGCAAGGAAGGGCATTCCTGTCCCAAATACTGCCTTCAACCTGAGGAATCTCTGCGCTCATCTTAAGGCCACATCAGTAGCTCTGGCTGTCCAGTTGTTAAACCAAAGGAATGCCCACACTCTAAAAATCTTTATTTGCCTCGAACCTACACCATGAACTGCTTTCTGGGCTCTGGAGAGACAAGCAGGGGCTCAAAAGCATCTCAGAAGTTTGTTCCAAAGCCTCCTCTGTGCCCAGGGACCGTGTCAACAACGTTCTGCATGGTGTATCATGACATGAACCTAAAGCCTACGACCAACAGCAAGGTAAAACTTGCCATCATTTGAAGAGACGCAGGCAAATGAAGGGTTAAGACAGTTCTTACTGAAACATTTTGGAACGTGTCAAAGCTGCGAGATTAAAGCCTTAAAAGTCACTGAGTTTTGCTGGGGAAAAAAAAGAAAAGAAGATGCCAAAACAAACCAGTTCTGCGAGATTTGGCTTGGTACATGAATAGTGCTGATAGAGGCAAAGAACTTCTTGGCCTGAAAGTATTTGCTCTGTGCAAACCATCAAAAAAGGAAATATTCCAGAAAGAGCACAAGGATTGACAGAGAAATCTGCTCCAGACTTTTGTCTTGTTAGAGAACAGCCCGTCAGGCCCAAGATGTAACTCACTTGAAAGTGGCTTTGGTTTGGTAGGAATGCACCCCTTTGGATCCCACAGGCTCTGATCTCAAGTGTCTAAGAGAGGAAGAACAACTATGAAGCCTAAAATTAACAGCAGAGAACTACAAAGTTTTTGCTTTGGGGTTGCAGCCGAATTGGAATATTGGAAATTGGAATTTTAGAAAACTGGTAATCCTTCAGTCCTACAATGATGCTCAAACATTAATAGCCATGAATGACAAAGCAAAAAGACGTTTGTCTTGGAGTCTGTGTGCTGGAGAACAGAAAGCAACATATTTGGCAAATGAAAAAATTACCAATACAGCTGCGGGGAGAACACACACAACTGACTTGCAGTAACAAACTCTGCCATGCCAGAAGCATATTGTATAAACTCACACTTTACTCTTCTTCTAGACCTCTTCACCATCACTTCCCAACACTGTGGTTTACTTTACTCACAACAAATGCAGCTATCGCAGTAAGTCAGTGACATCTGCTAGAAAGGTCAATAAATCTATTAAATCCTGAAGCACAAATCCAGGCCTGTTCACAGCTGTACTGATACCAAAACTAAGCCATCTTGTGAGTAATATCATTCTCAAGTAACACAATAATTGTATCTGGATGACAGAGGACAGGGCAGGACTGGCAGCTGAAGGGACCTGCTTTTAAATCTGGAGCTTTGGCTTCCCCCTGCCCAGCACAGCTAAACTCCTGTGTTCCATCACTGCATCCCTGTTGGGGGTACCAGGCAACAGAGGTCCTCAGGAACTGATGCTACTCCGAGAGAATTGTGTGGCATTTCTTTACTGAGAAAACATCACTGCAATTAAAACTAGAAAAGGAATGTGGTTTGGTTTACCCACTTGTATTTTTCAGTGGAAGCAGCATTTAGCTTCCAATTTTCTCGAAGTGAAGAAGTTTCTACCTTTATCAAAGTCTCTGTGTGGAACAGCTGCTTTGTTAATACCACTCCAAATGCAGGTTTAAATAGCAGAAACTATGATTACCAGTAATAGATATCATATATGGGCAGAGGGTGTTTGAATCACATTTCTAATTAACTTCTGTAGAGAAGCAGCTGTAAAGCATTAAAATGCTGATTTGCACTGCAGCTGGCAGATATCTAGATTTTTGACTCCTAGCAGATGAGGACATGTACTTCAAGGTGAGGAGAATAAAATTAAAGCTGTTTTCCTGCAAAGTTCCTCTAACAGAAGCTACATGTGTAGGGTTTCTTAGTAGCAAGTAATGCACTGAGATTTATTCAATGAGCTGTAATGGAAACTCTGCTTCTCAATTATTTATTTTTTTTAAACTTTAGACTGCCAGACATCCTTCACTACACAATAATTAGCTGAGAAAGAGGTCACAGTAAACTCGACCTTTTAAAGCCACCTCATCTCCTTTCTAGAAGAATCCTTCAGCCGCAGCAACTGATCTTAGAGAAATAAATACAAGATGATGAAACGTAAACTGGTTAATTTAAGCTGTCACAAACAAAGCTGCAGTAAACAACTACAATAGGCCCTCATGCCTCTTAAAACACCAGAGAATAAACTTTTAATGCTCCCCAGCCATTGCCTAATGAACAGTGCAGGTTTTAGACATCCCTTTATGAAAGGAATACATGAGTACAGACATTAGAGACACATTAAAAATGAATACTCAAAAAAGGCAAAACACAGAATTGAATCTCATCCACATTTCACTCTGATCCAATGCAATCTCTGTCACTGTTATCTAAAGCATCTCACACCCACCAGACACTGCCAGAAATGGAGAACAACAAATTACTCTCATCTCATAAATAAAAATGGGACATCTGCACCAGCTTTTATTTTACTGCTCCCCTTGGTGCTCACTATGGAAAAGAGTGTTGGTGAGTTCACAAATTCACTCCTACACCTATGTCCCTGCTCTGCTGTGCTACCTGGGGGTCACAGGTATACATATAAAACACGCTGCAGTTTGGGGCAGAAACTTCACATCCCTCCACCCAGAAGGACCAACCTTCTCCCACTTTCCCAAAGGGAGATCTGTCTCACTAACTGTTTCTGCAAAGACATTTTTTATGAGTCTAAACAGACCAGAGACGGTCTGCAATGAATTCTAACAAGGAAATACCCTCTTTATTCCGACTTAATTTACAAAAATACTTTTTTTATCAGTTATTTGAGACAATAGTTACCACAACTTCTATGAGAGACCTTGAAAGCAACACTTAAAAAAAGGTTGTGGAAAAGCACAGTCGGCGCAAAAGAGCTCGACTTTTTCTTCTTTTCTCCATACTTTATGGTAAAAAGCTTTAAGATAAACATATTGATAGTTCAGCAAGAAAGGCTGTCATCACTTTGTCCTAAGCACAGCCACTCCATATTCTGAGATGTACTAACCAGATGCACTTTAGTGCATTTAAGAGAAAAAAAATTACTTTTACAGTGCATGTGCCTAAAGATGAAAAGATAATCTCTTTAGCTGCATAAATCCGTTACTGTTCCATTTAAAGATCAAAAAGAATTCAAGTATTAAACCTTTTTCTATTTCAGATACCAAGAACATGATTTCTTTCAATTAAGTCCTGGCAGATGTGGTTAATGGAACAGAGCTGTATTTGCTATATACCTGCAGCTGCACCAAATGACACATTAATCACCCCTTGCCTTCTCCCTCACTACACTACTTAGTGACTTCTGCCCTCCAGACCAAATTATGCTGCTCATGGTTCAGCCAAGTTGCCTCACTCATATTTGGTTTTCCATTCAGATTATCCTGTACCTCCAGAGTTACTTGCACAGCAATATAAAGAGAGGTTTAAAATGTCACATGGATTTATCTGCCAAGAGAAAAAGCAGGATTTGGTTGTGTGTCCCCTCTGATTTGGGAAAGGATGGGCTCCAAGAGTCAACTCCAGGGCAGTGCGATGGCACAGTGGTGTGTGAGGGGAGAGGGCAAACGATGCTGGTCAAAACCCAGGGCTGAGATGTCACTGCTTGGGGAAAACTCCTTGGAGAAAACTCCTTGGAAAACTCCTTGGACCCCTCTATTAAAAGGCCTGAAACCCCTTGCTGCCTTTCCAAGATGAGCAGTGGCCACACACCACACCCCAGGCTCATGGTGCTTCGCTGCCTCCCAGATGCCAAAGAGCAGCTCCAAGTCCGACTGCACAAAGTCCTGCTGAACACACACACAGCTAAGGAAAAAGGGAGTGAAAATGGGGAAGGAATAAGAAAAAAATTTAAATGGCTGAATGAATAAATAGAATAGAATCCTAAAAAAAGTTTTCACAAATTAAGGTTCAAGGTAACAGGGTAGTCTTGGGAGATGAAGCTCAAACCCATAACCTCCATAATGACCACCCAAGGGAAAATGAGTTCCCATACACGCTCCTCAGAACAAAATTGTCTCCTTGAAATCCACTGCAGCCAAGGATGTACTTACACAGCCTCCTGCATAACCACTCCCTAAACCAGACCATGTTTAATGTAAAGCCAGAAGGTTCACTTTGCAAATGTCGTTGTCATATTGGTTAAATATATTCAAATACTTGGGCTGAAATCTGTTGTTGCCTCCCAGTGACAGGTGCAGATTTTGCCTGGTCACTCTGAGAGGGATGCTCAGTTTTCACATCTTGCCACTGTACAGACCTGCAACACCATGAGGCAGAGGGCCCAGCTGGGTTAACACTTCCAGAACAATCCTGATGTTTGGAGACTGCAGTATTTTCAGTGCTGCCACATCCAGCTTTATTATTGTACCAACACAGTGCTTTGCATGTAACTCATGCTTTGGAGATGACTGATGCTGCAGTTCTCTTCTTCAACAAGGGACAACATTTGTTCTAAAACACTGTCATTTATACCAAAGTAATCTTAAAAACAAGTAAGAACAGGCTGTCACTCAATATGCAAATAACTGAATGCTGAAACGTGAGTTTTATGTGAAATTTAAGCGCTTAGCCACAATCACTGATTTCTGTCAAGCTCCGCCACAAAATAAGATAAACCCCGTGTGGTGTGTACCCTTTCCTCTGTGCACACAGCCAGCCCCAAGTACACCAGAAGATGTTCCTTTTAAATGACATTCAGCAATTAAGTCACAGCCTCCTGCACACAGTAAGCCTCAAATGTCTTGAATAATTTTTAAATTTCCATTTCTGCAGAGAGTGGAAAGGTAAAAATCCTACCATGTCTGACATTAAGGGAAAGGCTGAAAAATCCATGATATTAGTTTGTTCCAGAAGCACATAAATGCAAACAATTAGTTTGTTTTAGAGGTATTCTTTTACAGGTGTTTCCTAGATAATTTATAGGAGCTCTGCAGAAAAGGACCTGGGAGTCCTCGGGCACAAACTGAAGCACAGGTATTAAGCATAAGGTATTTTTTTAATTACTTTTTTTTAAACTAGGTCGCTGACAGAGTGACTGAACAGCAGAACAGGTTCCCCAGAGACATTATAGAGTCTCCATCCTTGGAGATTTTCACAATTTGAGTGAATAATAAGATCTGGAGAAACCTGCTGTAGCTGAGCAGAGGGGGTTGGGTTAGATGATCTCCAGATGTCCTTTCCAAACACAACTATTTGTGATTCTGTACCTGTTCCAGTCCCACCTGTAAGAGACTTCTCCTCCAGAAAAAAAAGAGTTTGCCTTCTGCCTTTCACCAGGAGTATCTGATGTTCCACTGCTGTGCTGGGCTACCAAATATGCACCAGGTGAAAAGCAAAGAACATTCTGACAAGCATCCTGCAAACGGATGTGCCATCCTCTGCTCCTCCAGCTCAGTGCTGATCATTTATTACTGAGAGACAGAGGACAGCTTTACTTCTGTTCATGCAGACACAGACACAGCTTTTACAGCACAGGTGTCCACGAGCTACAAGAATTAGGTGGAGACCAACAATTCATTTCGTACAAGACAGACACTAGAGATGAACAGCTCCATTTCTCACCACAGCAATTCAGGCTGCAGGCCCAGGGACTGGAGCAGACCCTGAAGAACCATGAACTGCCTCCCTGTTACTCATTGCCTGCTATCAATAACAAAATGCCATCAGAGCTGATAGAAAAACCTGCAGTGTTACAAACTGACCTGCAATTCCACTTCTGTTCTCCTCCTCCCCTTTCTGTGAGAGAACAGAACCAAATTCCCACTCAGCAGCAAGGTAATTAGATATTCAAAAAGCAAACAAATTTCACATGACAGTCCCCAGGAGAAAACTGATATACATGGAAAAAAACATTTTAGTTTACTTAGGGCCATTCTGGTAACAACAGGCTTGGAGGGATGCAATTAGTATCCTGCAAGCCAGCATATGAAAAGGTTTAATTTAACCTATCAGACCTAAAGAATAGCTATAGAAATTAAAAGTGAAGCCACAAATCCACACAGGACTGCCACAGCTAGGAGTTTTTATGAGCAGGAATTCTGGAGTGGTAATTCACATGTGTTGCATTCTGATTTCTGCTTATCCACAAGGGAAGGCATTATTTTGGACCACCCTGCAATAGTTGAGGTTCATCAAACCCATGGAGGTCAGTCTGTGGCTCTCTAGCAGTTCTCTGTACCATGCAGGAAGAAGCAGCCAATGCTGGGCAGGTTAATTCTTATTCTCCAACAACAATTTGCTGAATTGGTGTCTCCCTCTTCAAAGTAACCTATATTCTTCTGCACAGAAAAACCCTACAAATGTTTCAAACTGGGGAGAAAGTTCTTACATCACAGATATCTCAACCAAGTTTGTGGGGAAAAAAAGCATTTTAGCAGTCTTAATGCAATGCTACACTGACAGCAGAGACTACCAATAGAGAAGGTAAAAAATAGCCCTGCAATATTTACTCTGCTGTGACCAACAGTACATGATGGAAAGCAGCTCCTTTTAAATCAACCCAACCTACCAAGGGAATCCCCACGGAGGAAGATTCAAGTGCCAGGAAGGAGCTGCTGGAGGTGACAACACGGTCTGTACCTCAAGGCAAAGGGGATGGAATCACCACACTGACTGACCCCACTGACAGGCAGCTCCTCCCACAGCAATCTGGCTGACACGGAATCCAGCACAAAATCTGGGTGAGGTAAGGCTCTAGCCTTTTTTTAGATTTGGACCATTTGCATTATACTGCAGGCATACAAAAAAACCCCCATTCCAGACAGCAAGTTGTTCCAGCACATTTTGACTTTCCAAGTACAAAGCAAAGGAAACATTTAAAAAACATGACTCGTAAAGCTCTTGCTGCTCCCTGTTAAGATTTGCTGTCATCAGGACAGCATTTTTTGGATGAAAAATGCTTATTGCTAAAGGTCATAGAGTTGTCTCTTTCAAACAAATGAAGAAATAAATGGCTGCTGACACTTCCAGATGATGATTCATCTGTCCGGGAGCTCCAATAACGCGCAGCCACAGCTGCCCCTCAGGTTTGCTGCAGACCACAGCAGCCACCAACTAACCCAGAAATCTGTCTTCACTCTCCTGTCACTCTGTTAGCCAACTTCTCAGCCCTCTTCGTAGACACACCAGAAATTCCTTACTCTCAAGCTTAAAACCAGATGAAAAACATATGAAAATAACATCTGTCAGGAAAACCACTGTTTGCAGTAGCCAGGTTTCCACACTTACTATTTCTGTGATTACCAAAGTCCTCTTTACCTCATGTGCAGCAAAGATTCTCCATGTATGAGATACAGGGATGAAAGAGGCTGATGGATCAGCACCAATATCAGCACTTCCAGAAACCCATGAAACAGCAGAACAAGAGAGAAACATCAGCAGCACCTCAAGGGCAGCTGGCAAAGCCCAGCACATTTAACCCCAGCAAAGGTCAGCACACAAGAAATGCTGGCAAGAGAGAGAGAGAGAGTCTCCTTGCCAGGGAAGATCAAGCTATTGAAGATTATTCTTTTAAGAGTTATTAAAGTTCTAGAGGTCTGTTTAGACAACCCTCGAGTGAAAGGCCAGCATGAGGTACAGCAGAGATACCCAATGTTTGATCCTGTCACAGTAACCTCTCGATAAAAAAAAATTAGTAATAGATTTTTACTGAGCAATTATCCTTTCCATCTTGGGCTTTTCACTGGAGTTTATGGCGACTATTTACTGATCTCTTCAGGGAAGGAGATGACATTTACTGTTTGTACTATGCCCCTCTGATCTCAAACGTGGCCTCTACTGTCACTACATCCAATAGTGATCCTGTAACTTTAAAAGAAAGATGCTGCTACAAATTTAGGGGACTCTTATTTCAAACAGAAGCACAGAATACTTGAAGATAATACAGAATACTTTGCAGACAATGCAGAGGACCAATCATTTATGATTTGCAAAGAAAAAACCAAGAAATTTCTTCTCATTCTTTTTACTGCTCTCCAGTTCTGTGGCACAGCTGTGATGATCATCAGCTTGGACACAGAGTTCTTATTATCTGCCCAATTTAATCATAAGAAACAGATAACCAGAGCAGTTGCCTAACAGTCCAAATCCAAGAATGTACCCTTTTCAAACATAAAACATGTGAAGTAAAAGTTTTCCTGGAACTTCTGCTCCTTCATGCATTTCAGTCTGATACATTAAACTATTAATTCTCAGTTACTGGGTCGAAGTATTTGTTGTTTAGGTTTTGGATTTTTTGTTTTGTTTTTGTTTTTTTTTTTTACAATGGATAAATTACAACCAGAAATTTGTAACCATCAGCCTTTCAAGTCAAGATCATGTGATTAGGATTTAAGAGCCCCCTAAGAATAAAGATCTATTTAAGCCCATAGAGGGATGTGGAAGCCAACCCCAGTGTGGTTAAGGAAGAAAAATGCAGACACAGAACTGACAGCACTGAAGGAAAGATGTTTCATCCTAATCAGTAATTGTCCCAGTGTGCAGAAATGAACTGTGCTAGCAGGAAAATACTGGTTTCAAAAAAAACCAACCAAGAAAAATCCCCCCAAACAAAGAGAACCCTCGCACCAGTTTTTATTAACACACTCTCTTTGCATGAGTGTTATTCTCTTCCCTTGACAATTCAGCTCTGTCCAGCACCTGGAGTCTTTTATATCCATTCGTAAATAAATGCTGAACACAAATGAATCTCAGCTACATCTTGCAACCTTTGTATGAAAGATGGATAACCAAGGGAGAAGAGTTTCAGTCTTATCAGAGGCAGGTGGAACAGAGAAGAGCGAGCTGGACAAACAGCACAGGTACAGACTGAGGAGCAGGGGTGGAGCCAGGAGAGGGCTCTTTCACCTGGTCAGGGCACATCGAAAGGACAAGGAAAAGAGATCCATAGGAAACTAGATTTCATTACTTCCACTTCTCTGAAAAGGAATCCATTTGTACAATTCACCTGTGGTTACAGCATGAGCTTGTCTAATTTGCTTCATCTGAGTAGCAATACTTGTCAGGAGAGGGGGGGTTTTCCTTCTCCTCACCTTAGCCTGAAAATCCTCTAAAGAAATACTTATTTCGTGTGACATTGATTTGTTCAATGCAGCATGCCTTGCTTGCAAACTAATGAGAGAAAAACTTTACACCAAGTACTACAGCTGCTGGGTAGTGCCTATTTGGAAGCCAGTATAGGTCAGAACACTAGCCACGAGCTTGTTTCCAAGATCATTTAGGAGCTTCCTATATGTCAGGTTTCTGGAGATGTATCCTTCAGTATCTGTACAGAGAGCTCTTTAGCCTCACTTGAGTAATACCAGTGGCTTGAACTCTGCAGCTCATAAAGCTAAAACAGTCTTAGTAACTTTAAAGGAGAAAATAGAGTTGCTGGATCTGACCATAACCCCTCAAAGTCACTGTGCCCTCTTCAACACAGGAGAACACCAGAGGACTTTCCATGGGATCTCTCCAGCTATGCAGTGTCTGCACGACAGGGGCATTCATTCCCCCTTCACTTGCCTTTTCCACCACAGCAAGGGTGCAAAACACAAGGCACAGCATGGCTTAATTTGCATCAGGCACCATTTAAATGGTTCAGGGAAAAAGATCTCAGCAACTACAGGCACACATTGCTGCTGCAATGACAAGTGGTTGTTCCATTCATGGTGATGTCAGGTGCCAGTGACTCCACACCTCTGCAGACAACACTTCAACCCAATCCAAAGTGACTGCTCTGGGCAGTGCAATACAAAATACTGAGGGAAGTTCCCAGCAAGAGAGAGTGAAGTTTTGGATGATGTACGTTTACTTTTCAGGAGCACAAAATTCATGAGAAAGGCGAGCCAAATCATAGGCAGTCCCAAGTCGAAACCTTTTATCAAGGATTCTTTTACATGTTCTGTGTCCAGGAAAAAATAAATTAAGAAAGCAGAATGTAAGGAGTGAGCTATTCCTGTCTCTTAGGGGTTTTTTTGTTATTTCAAGAGTCAACATTTAACATTTTATGTTAAGGGCTACACAGGCCTTTAGCTGAATATTAAAACCAGCTTCCCTGGCTTTTCACATTGCCCAGAATGCAGGACAGTCCATGCCAGCAGCAGCTAAACCGGCCCACTCTGAACATGGAACATGAATTTTCTAGAAAATTCTAGAATTTTCTAGAGCAAGATTCCCCTGGGCTCTGCTGTTGGCAATTAAAAAAACCTGAGGCCCTTACACACATATTTTCAAGTGCATTGATCCCTTGGGTAGGGAAGCCTGGTGGGGGTGTCACACACAAACCATCCCACCTCTGTCACTGAAGTCATCCACCAGCACGATCTCTGCCACCAGCTCGGGCGGGGAGCGGTTCAGGACGCTGTGCACTGTCCTCAGCAGGGAGGACCAGCCTTCGTTGTGGAACGGGATGATCACGCTGGTGTTCGGCAGCTTCTCCAGGTACAGCTTGCTCCTGCAGCTGGACACAGAGAGAGAGAGTCAAAAGGTGCTGCCAGAACACACCAGCACTTCCATGTTAATTACCACCGAGCAACCTAGTTCATTCTTTACTCCTCAAAATGGTGCAAAGTGCATTAATTTTCTTGATTTTGAAATAGGGGTAACGAACTCTTGCCTTGTAGGGTTGGTTTCAAGGTAGTTTCACAAATAAAATTCTGCAGCATGAAGTGCAGTGTTTACTTTCCTGCAGGTGTGGCCGTAAGTGGACTTTAAACATTGTTAAACAGGTAATCTCTAAGGCCACACAGAGACCCAACGTGGTTAAAATACACCCAGTAGCTCTTCAGTAGGGGTCAAAAATCTACTCCATGGCTGGAGCCCCCTGTACCCAGAGCAAACCATGGTGGCTGTGTGAATGGAGGTTTGTGGAGAGGACAATGACAGGGCCAGCAGGACAAGCTGCCCCGTGCCCAGGAGCAGGAGAGGGAGGTCCCACGTTGCTCCCTGCCCCTGGGAGGCTGTCACTGTGCACAATTCCATGCACACAGGCAGTAATTCCTCCCCCTGGCCCCCGGAAGGGCAGACAGGAATGAAAGCAGCCCTGGCAGCAGCAGCTTTTTCCTGGTACCTTTCCCAGGGCACGGAGAAGGATGCACCTATGTTATACAAGCTCAATACATCTGTGGCTACAGGAAGTTACTCTGGTGCCTGTGTGAAAGGACAGTAACTTATTCTGGGTGTAATGAATTGTCCTGGGGTGCTGCCAAGAGCCTGCAGGCTGTGGCTGCAGTGCACAGATGCAAGATGCAAACTGAAGCTGCAGGGACTGCTTTCATCCAGCCCTTGGCATTGCCATGCTAACCCTCTTCCAACAGCTACTAGCTACAGTTCTGTTCCAGTATGAACCAAGAGCCCTTGAATCGTTTCTAACTCTTCTTAAACTGGAATTCTCATTTTCTGACTAACTTTAACAAGTGGGAAACTTAAGCTATTAAGTTTAACCATTAAGCGTGGAGAGAAATTGCTTCCCTCTAGCTACTGTATCTACAATTGCTTTACAAGACCTGCAAAATTAGTATTTAATATTAAAAACCCTAGAGGCGCTTAAAGGAAACGTTATCGGGGAAGACATGACTGTTGAAACAAACAATTGTATGTGTGCACCAGGCAGATCCAGCACATGCTGTGCCCCAGCTCCTCGAGTCCCACAATTAACAGAAAGCAGAGGTGACACACTATTTGCTATATTAAAGTCCACACAAACCATCCCACACATCAGCTGCTTCTTTGTCCTTCCCCACCCTGGGCAGCTGTTGGGGAGAAGCCCAGCTGTGGCCCCAAAGCCTAGGGCAAGGCAGATGATGCATTTTTCCCCAGCACACCTCCTCCTCACACTCCCTGCTGTCTGCGGGCACGTCTCCAAAGTCTCTATTACCTCACTGGATGTAAGAGACTCTAAAACACAGCTCCCTTCTTTCTGGAATACTCTTTATGGACTTGTGACTTTATGACTAGGTCTCAGCCTAACTTTGTTATAAACTGCCCTCATCAACCTCTCAGGTAACACAAACCACACCATTTCCTGTATATCTTTTTTAATGGGCACAGCAAATGCACTGCAGATCTTTCCAGTCGTGAATTCCTTTACTGCACATCCCCACTGTGGGTAACCCTGCTCCCTGCCCAGCTAATCCCAGCACCCATCAGGCACATGCTGTTTATCCTCTCCTCAAGGCCCCCACAATTACAGCTTGCTCTGCTGGGGGAAAGGATGTGCCAAGCAACAAGCAAACCACTGCAGCAGTGCTATTAATCACAGCTTAAGCCATTGGTGTCCCAGACACTTCACTTATTAATTTTAACCGGGGCTGGAGTTAGAAGTTTCACATTTTAAAAAAGTTGAAATAGCAGAATTAGCCACACCGAGTCGGCAATTCCAGGAAACACTGGGGCGTGTGAGGTGACACATTAAACACTCAGATAACGAAATACTGGCATTGTCTGATGTTTAAGTTCTCAGAGCCCAAGGCAGCCCCTGTAAATGGAGGCCAGGAGGAATTTAGATAAGTAAACACAAACTGTATTTCCTAGAGCTTGAGCATGGGCTGATCCACAAACATCTTCAGTTACCTGATTTATCTCTACGTTTAAACGTTTCAGCTGCATGCCTAAAATATTTATGGAGCTACACTCACTACTTTGTTTTATGTGTATATATTGAGAGTGTCAAGCCAGTGTATTTGATTAGTTTGCTGTGACAGCTGAAGAGGTAATATCTCAATTGTGCAGTTAGCAAATTATAAAACCTGACTTCTGGAACTTGTGTCTCATGAATAAAGTAGATGTTGAATTCAGATTTACTAATTTGTGATAAACACAGCTTCACACAAAAGAAGCTTGGATTCAAATGTCTAACGAGGCTTTCAGATTAAGAACTTCACAGACAGTATCTAAAAACCTCTCAGCTTTGTATAAACAAGGGTTAAGTCCTAACTGAAGCACTTTTGCTAGTGAAAAACTTCTGGCTTGACTAAAATCCAGTTCAATACCATCCTACAGCATAACGTCCAAAACCAGAAGAACTCTTAAAGTCAGCATTCAACTGGACCTCGTTTCTACTTGTAAACCCTGATGAGGGTGCTTTTATGAGGAAGATGCCCACAAAAATAATCATAAATCTGATAAAAGTCTTCATACATAGTTGAGTGAAGCTACTCACATCTTCTTCTGTTCCATGGTCATTTCCAGCTAGTGGCCAACATAAGAATTGGAACCTCTGAGTTACATTAAAGATTTTTTCTGAGCAGGGTTGCAAGTTTGTGGTAATTTTAAGTCTTTTGAAATCGAAAAATGATTTTTTTCCCCAGATTTGATCTCTTCTGTTTTCCCACTGAAATTACTATACACTGTCCTTTATTAGGGAAATACCAGGACCCAGCTGTGCAAGGTTTGTATTTGATGAACAAAGGTACAAGAGTCCATAATAAAAAAAGAACACATTCCTGTAGATGTGGTAATTTAGGGCTTGCAAACCTTCACTCGTAGAAATGCAAACTGTATACTCACTTTGGATGCCTGATGTCTGGAAGGGAACGATTCAGAGAAATTTTATCACTCACAAAGATATTAAAGCCATTTTCCCTGTATGCCTGGTCCACTCGCTCTGCATCAGTCATTGGGTAAGGTTTTCCCTGTTCTCCATTTCCTGTGGATAGACAGAAAGTAAATACAGATCATTACTGCTAATTAGTGCTTAACGGGCCAGAAACGAATCCATATAGCAAAAAAAGAGCATCTTATAGTCCTTTGAACATTACTTTATCCATTTTGTGCTCTGTGTCACATTTAGCACCAGGTCAACCATGTCAATTTAACAAGTTTATCTGATAAGCAGTTTTGCTACAAACCACTCAGCTGTGCAAATTGAAGGTAAAAGTCTTCCTTCTAACACCAGAAACAGATGAAAGGGTTTTGGCAATGCTGGGGAGGATCTACAGAATGCCTTTTGTTTCACAGTGGGAAGAGTCCATGCGGTTTGAATACCTCAGCACTGTCGGAATTCTCAGCACAGATGGATTTGTGCATTTACAACCTGAGCTCTTGCACTGAGGGGCAGGGCCCTTGCATACACACTGGTGTAAAGCTGTGACATTCAAAATGGGCCTTATTTGCAGTGCAAGTCAAACCCCAGAACCACGGAATGGACTTGCATGAATGTTATAGTCCAGAACGTTTTTCTTATTCTTCCTTTATGGATCTCCCGTTTTTGGGGGAGAGGTACATGCACACTTCTTTTTTTTTT
>VZTG01004992.1:1675245-1713460 GCA_013397845.1 Melanocharis versteri | reverse complement strand
GGGGGGGGGGTGTAAGTTTTTTAAAAATCAATTTTCCACCTATCATAAAAACACTGAGATTTAACTGATATATTTTCACCTCAAAATGGTTACTGTGGAGTTGAGGAAAAAGGAATTTAATTTGGATTAACACAGGTAGAAGATTAACAGATGAACTGGCTTTAATGCTGCATCATGTCAAGAACATCACCTTGGCCCTAAAGTTGAACATGTTGTTGTTCTACACTCAGCTTACCGAATAAAATCAAAGTTACAATCTGTATTAAAACATTTTTATAGCAATCTTACATACCTACACGCTCAGAGTCCCTCCTTATGGCTTCTTTGTTATGCCAGTCCTTTTTCCTTTGTCCATCAGCAAAGTAAGGGTCTTTCTTTTGCCTCACATATAATGCCTTTTAAATAAAAAATTGGATATATAATAAATACACAACAAATGAAACCTTTCCTTAGCAGCCTCCCCTTCCTGTAGGAGGAAATTAAACATCTCCCTTAAGGCAAGATCATCACAAGAAAGTGGCTTTTAGCCTGAAAGGGGTGAGGGAGGAAGTGAGTTTTGCTTGTCTCAGAACAGTGCTTTATCTACAGCTGTTAAATGATATTTTTCCAGGGCACCATCATGTATGCAGAACAGTATTTCTTAATCAGGGAATCTATTAAAAACTCCCATTTTCATTTTGAAAACATCCAATACATCTTACAGCCTTTTTGTTAATTAAATAGGATGTAATGGGAGACCTATTGCAGGATCATTATTAATGAGACACTACCACACCTGAATAAAATCAAAATAAGATTTAAAAGGTCATTTATTAAGACTCTTGCTGCTGAACCCAATTAGAGATTCTATTTCATTATGTTGTTCCTGAAATTCAAAAGCCACGGGTGCTTTGAAAACAAGTCAGTGAATGAAGATCCCCAGTAATCCAACATCTCCAGCTCACTGTTGCACAGGATGGAGACTCACACTTGCTGAAGGAAAGAGGATTCATGAGAGGCACTCTAAAAGCCTTATTGATCCACATCATGCAGGAGAAGGCAAGAGCAGCCCCAGAGCAGCAGAGCTGGTGAAAAACCACACACTCCTGTCATGGAAGGGCTCACCTGAACTCACCAAACATAAATATCAAACTAATTTGCTAAATCTGCCTTGTGGTTTTCCAGCTGTCCCATTAAACGCCACTGTTCTCCTGTGAATTCCCACCTGGTGATAATGCCACCCTTCTAATCATTCCCACTAAATAACCCACACTAGAGCACACGACTGTGCTGTGAAGTTTTTGCCTCTGTTTTGCAAGAACAATTCTTTGCCAGGCCAGCTCACTGACCAGTCTCCTCTCCAGGATACTGCTCTGCCAGGAAAAGTCCTGGAAAGCTCTTGCAGACCACAGCACCTCCTTGCCAGGAGAGTTTTGCCAGCTTTCTGAGCACTAGGCTTGTGCACAAGTATCATAATGGGCACAGGAACAACTGGCAAGTCTGAAATCTCTATATTTTAGGTTTCTTTTGTCTCTTCTTTATAGTGCTCTGGACTGAATGCACACACGAGGAGAATCGCTGACAATGCCACTGTCCCTCCTGCCATTTGCTGGGATTAAACATGTGAAAATCCCTTAAAAGCAGTTGCTCTGGAAACCCCACCCACCACTGCAGAGGACAACAAGGCCAGAGTGTCCAGGGACTAGATCCAGAAGGAGGATTGCAGAGTACAACTCTGAACCCCACAACACCCACTGCCCACGTGGGAGCCCAGCATCCCACATCAAAGCTGTGCAAAGTGAACAGGGAATTCAGGCACTCTGGGGAAAAAGAGGAAAACTGAGACCCACCAGCAAAAAGACACCCAAGCTGCCTAACAGGGCATTGCTAAGAGTGCTTTAAATCCCACCTCTTTTTGGGACTTGAGCAACTTAAACTAGAATTGCAGAGGCACCTCCCTTCCCTCTGAACTCTGAAAACACCCCTTGGAAAACACCTGTCCATTGCTGCAGGCACCCATGGGGACTGCTCTCTGTGCTGGTTTTGGCTGGGGTAGAGTTAATTTTCTTCCCAGTGGGTGGTGTGAGGCCGTGATTTGGATTTGTGCTGTAAAGTGTTGATAAAACAGGGATGTTTTTGTTGCTGCTGGACAGGGCTCACCCAGAGTCAAGGCCTTTTTGCTTTGCCCTCAGAGAGGAAGCTGGCAGAGCGTGGGAAGTTGGGAGGGGACACAGCCAGGCCAGCTGACCCCAGGGACATCCCAGCCCATGTGGTGTCATGCTTGGTACATAAAGCTGGGGGAAGCAGAAGGAAGCAGGGGTTGTTTGGAGTGGTGGCATTTATCTTCCCTGCTTTCCTAGGGAGGCTGAGCACCTGCCTGCCCGTGGTAAGCGGGGAATGGATTCCCTGGTTTGTTTTGATCTGTGTGGTTTTCGCTTTACTTTTTAAACTCTTTATCTCAAGCCGTGAGTTTTCTCACCTCTACTCTGCCAGTTCTCACCCCCACCCCACGGCGGGGGTGAGCAAGGCTGCGTGGGGCTGAGCTGCCATCTGGGATACGACCACGACACATTCCTCCTGAGACACACCAACGGGATGGATCCCGAGCTGTCCCCCACAACAGCTCCCAGGAGACGGGAGAGAAGTTTGAAATACACCCCAAAGGATTCACACCAGCACCTCCAGAACCCTCTGAGGGAAGCCACACCACTGGGCTGTTTCGGGAGGGGCATCTCTCACCATTACACAGCTGTCCCACAACAGCAGCAGCCTAAAAGCCATTAAAAAGCAGTTGCAGCCATCCCTGCTCAGCACGAGCACCCCCAGGCTTTGGGCTGGAGTGATCCTTGTGTTTGTGTGCTCAGTGTAGAATAATGTGTGCAGGGAAGTAAATTTCCTGCACAGCTTCAAGCCATTCTTCCGAGGGGTCAGCAATGTGCATGTAAACATCCTCAGAGCAAGCAAAAACCTAATGCAAGCAATTTAAACCCTGAGATAGAGGGAAAGCAGGCAGCAGCACACCATCCTCCAGGGCTGTTAAAATAAAGGAAAACAAAAAAGAAAAAGAAAAAAATCACAGAGACTGCCACTGTATTACACACAGTACCAATCAGGCAGAGGGACAGTAGAAAGTCATGCACATAGATGTATTATTTCTCTCAGTCCCAGATAAATCTACTCACAAAAGCATCTGTGAGCTGGGTTAAGCTAACCCTGTCAAGGCCACACACATTAGTAATTTGTTAACTTTAAATTAAGCAAGAGGGAAAAGTATGAAGCACACACATCAGTTATTCAGACCTCTCTGAACTGCAGTGTGGGACTTCAGAGGTACACAGAGTAAGAATTATCGACCCTGAAGTCCTGGGGAACAGGCTCTGTGCAGCTCTCAGTCTTGGAGACGTACAAGGATCAACACTTCACGTTGGCATCGACAAAATGAAGTGAGGACTGTGCAGGGTGAGTAATTTTCAGCTCCTCTGCCTGCAGTGCTCATGGTGTTTCTGCCCTGTACAACTTACAACAAAAGAGATTCATACAGGACAAGCACAACATGAACCTCTGTTGGATCAACACAAACCTCCAAGTGGCTTTTAGAATCCTGAAGGGTAGACACAGGTCATGCCAGACATGCTGCATTCTGGAGCCTTTTTTTGGTCTTGGGCAGAGAAGTTACTTCAGTTCATCCAACACTGGAGTCCTCCATTACATTTAATTCAGCTTGGGTAAATGTTAGGAGGTTAGAATATTTCTTACTGTATCCCTTGCAAGCAAACATACAATGCTTACACTGGTTTTGCAGGTCGCTATTAAAACACCATAACTGAAAAGCCTGCTGTAAGTCACTGACAAGTTCTGTCGACAGTGTCTAAACATTAATTTTGAAGTGACTTTCAGTGCTAGAAAAGGAATATCAGTGCCTCTGCCTCGGTGACCTTGCCAGCCCTCACCATCCACACAGCCCTGGAGGGAAGGTGTAGCTGCTGCAGCCCGATCAGCATCGTATTTCTGGTTGAGAACGACACTTTCAACACCAACCTAATTTCAGCAGACCACCACAAAAAGTCAGCGTGAACCATAAAACACTTGCCTTCCCCCTCTTCGACTGCAGTTTTTATCTCTTGCCATCACTATCAGCAGAGCTGTGTGTAAGGTTGCAGGCACAGTGCCACCACGGGCAGAGGAAGATGTGCACATATGTCCTCAAAGTCCCTCTCACTGGGAAAATGGGCAGGTTGCTGACCTTGATGTGATTTTGGAAGCTCTTTTCCTTCTTTCTTGCTTTTTTTTTCCCCCCTCCCTCTTTGTAAAAGATGTCTGAGCTCTAGAAATCCAGACACAGCATACAGGGACCAGAATGTTGCTTTTTTTAGTGGTTTCCTTCAGGGATGCTGCATGGGATTTGACTCAATTATGCAAATTACATAACTTGATGATACTCCTTCAACAAATGCTCTAGACTGTGATATCAGAGCAATCTGCAAAACACAGCAAGTTTCCTAGGACTGACTTTTGCTTTAACTCTTAAACAAGCATCTCATTTATGGGGAGCTATGTCATACGTGTAATTCTGTATTTCATCTCCATTTCCACTCTCATCCTAATTTCTCATTAATTCTAACTGCATAGCAGGAAATAGAACATTTTTGTCCAAACCCTCCAACACATCCCCCCCTTATGTGTATTTTATCTATGGAATGCAGTGACCATTGTTTGAACATTGGAGCTGTCAATTCTGCATGGTTAGGGTAAATCGACATTATGGATCTGGATTTCTATCCCTATAAAAGAGGTCAGCAATTTTCATTTTTGCTCTACGTTAGCTTCCCATTTTGCAAAAATATCGCTGTTTTTTTAAATGGTCAATTGTAAACAACATGTAAAAAGCACATTTTAAAGCGTGAAGGCTTCATTATGATCATCTAGCCAGGCTATGTAAGTGCACCAGCCATTGAATTCCATCCATTAACTCCTCCAACAAGCCCATAAGTTCTATTTCAGCTCAAGCACATTTTCTTTTCCTTAAGAACTGGAAGTTGTTTACCACTAAGGAGTGATTACTTCTCCAGCAATATCTTAAACTATTCTCCTGCCTGTTTCCAGCCTTCATTTTTTAAAAACTGAAAATGAACTAAAGTAGAAAGGCATATTAAGCAATACATTGAAAATGGATTTAGACAGATTGCTGTAAATAAGCCCCTTCTGTTGTCTACCACGCTGTTACTTAACATGCCGCCAAAGCAATTGATCAGCATTCAAACACCAAATGCACAAAAATGGAATTTTAATTTTTTGTTTAATCACTATTTAGTGTGCCTGGCTGCCACAAAAAAAAAAAAAAAAAAAAAGAAGTGCAGATGGAGACATAAGCCAAGAGTTTTCTACACATGAGGAAAAAAGATTTGCTGAAGCATGTATGTTAACCATAATGCTGTACAGATCTCAAACCCTCTTCAAACATTTGTTTTGCTGATTTATTATTTTATTTCAAACCGAGGAGCTATGATCAGACCCATGATCTTTGGGGACAGTGTCAGAGGGGGCATCTGCTCCGCCCCAGACCTCTCAATTTATCCCAGCACCTCAGCAAGTCTAATCTTGCACTTATATCCTACAACAAGATGTTGAAGATGCCAAAACAATTCAAGAAAAACAACAGGGAAAGGGAAAGAAGCAAATAGGAACCATTCCTCTACTTACTAAAGGAACTTGCAACCTGAGGTGAACTCAGTGGAACACTCAAGAGCACACGCTTGGGAACAACCTAGTTGTCACACTCTGTGAAATGGCAAAGCAGAAAGAGAAAACATCTATAGGCAGATTCTTTCCAGTCTTCCAAAACCTACAGTACCTGAGGTGTTTCAGGAAGCAAAATGTGAGGGAAACCAGGTCTAGCAGAAACCAGGAGGAATCCTCCCTCTCACTGCAGCAAGCTCAGGTTTTAATGATTGTGGGACCATGGATGCTGAATGTAAGTAACCCTTCCATAAATAAATAGACAGCAAGTGTTATTGCACCATGAAGAAATGCAATTCTCTTCTTGGTCTGTCAGAGCTACATTGGCATGTGTTGAACAACAAACTGGTACAGCACTCACGCAGCACAAACAGCCTCCATCCTTTTTACTGGCAGGAAAACAGCTGAGACTTTCAGATGAGCTAATGAAAAATAAAAATATCACCAACATCAGCTGGAGGCTGCTCCTGGGTCAGGAAGCTGAGCATAACCTCAGTCAATCAAAGCTCCTCGTCTACTGGAACAGGAGGCAGCACGCTGCTGGGAAAAAGTCTGCTAAAAGCCTGTTGTGTGATCTACCCAAGTGTTTTCAAAAGGTTAATTTTTGAAGCTATTTCAGTCCATAAAAAATTTAAAAGGTACATTAACATAATCCATACCTTCAACATTTCAGGAACTATTAAAAGGCAGCGCAGGACTAAATGGCACTACATCATGCAGAATTTTTAAGTGCTTTCCAAGACAAAAAAGCCAAGTTCATCTTCACAGCTTGTTGGGACTCACACCCAAGCAACAGGTTTGAACCAGACCTGAACTTTTCCTGCAGAATCCTATCCCCTGGCCATTTTCTTTCCCACCTGTAACACCAGTCATTCAGATTTCCCTCCTGTAACACACCGAAATTCAGATTTCTGCTTTGTTTTTGAGGAGGCCAGGCTTCGGAGCATGGAAATATCTTGCCTGATTACTTCAGAAGTAGAGCCCCAGATAACTGTGGGCACTCCTGGATCAGTCCTTACCCCGTGTCAGAGAATGAAACCACAGCTGGACCAGAACCAGCTGAAGGGATCAGTGCAGACAGGCACAAAGCAGAGCCTTCAGTGCAGAACGCCCAGGGACATTTGGGAGCTGCAGAGCTGTTAAAGAAATATGTTCCTTGCAGAACTGCATCTCCTCTGTGGATGGGACAGCCTGCTGCTTTTAGCTGACTCTGCTTTTTAATGCAGTAAGTTTTTTGTATCAAGTGCTAGAACAGTATTTGTTTGAACTGAAACTCCCCACATCCCTTTAAATTCCTTCAGTTAACAAGTTTCATTCAACATCAATTGCTGAAAACCCCTTAGCGCAAAAAAAAATTTCATCTTGCAAAAAGTCCTGGATCATCAGTGGATTAAAGTCTGCAGACATCAGCTGAGGACAGTGATACGACATCCAGCTTAGTCATCTGTCTCTGCCAAACACCTCACACTTTGTTCTTTGCTTACCTATAGATATAATATTATGGTTTTGTGAGTCTGCTGTTCTGAACTTACTGTTTGACTGATTCAGCCCAGGCCTGCAGAGGCACAGCACCTTCCAAGGTCAGCACAGAGCACCCAGCAGCGAGTTCTTCCCTGAATTTAAGCACATCTTGTGATAGCGCAGCAGTTTCAGACTTTCCTTTCAGCTGTTAAAACCCCAGCTGGCCTAGTTTTAGAATTCATTTGCCCACAACAGCTTTCTCATATTTTCTGTTCACCAAAACGTTTACAGCCCCTTCCATCTACAGAACTGCTCCACCTCCCACTCTGAGCCTGTCTCAGGAATCTGCTGAACACCGTGGAATAACCTCCTGCAGGCATTTAGCTGGGGTAAACCACCTTGTTTTCCCCTCAAGCAATAAGAACCTCTCTTTGACCGTGCTCTAAGATACAGCAACACCTTACAAAATTCTCAAAGAATACATCACGCCCTGGGCTAGCCTCTGGTTGAGATGGAGACAACCTGCTCCTCACCTTGCCTGAGGTACAATAGCCAGGAGGGCTCGGACAACACACAAAATGAAGATGTAGACAAAAGTAATCTCTGAACTGCCATTCCAAATAAGATTACACCTCCCTCCCACCTCCCCTTTTCTGCTTTACTGCTTGCTGGAAACTTAAAACTAGACAAGCTCTCCCAAGGAACCAGGGTACATTTAGTGTTTTATCACATGTCCAAGAGCTGGTTTTGGACTGCAACTCCTGGCAGAAGCTACGAGCATGAAATCCGGAGAGATGCACTTTGTCTTCCATAGAATCTAGTGCTAGCTGAAGCTGTCTTAAATACAGCCTCACATTCACAGAAGGAGGAAGCAAGCTCGTTTGGAGATCAGTTTGAGAAGTGACCATTTGAAGCAGAACCCTGCACATGCCTGCAGAACCCGCACTCCATTTAACACAACTGAGCAGCCCACAAGGTGTAGTGGCTTCCTATAAGGACAGACTTCAGAGTATTGTTTCTGAAATCTGACTTTCCAGTAAGATTTACAGATTATGTTGCATATGCAGAAATAGTTGAATAATCTGCATTAAGATTTAATAAAAATGCAGGACACAAAACCTATTAATTCCATCATTTTGGTGAATTCCCTGTACTTGAGCTATAAACTCCAGATCAGATTATAGGAATGCTAAGCCAATCAAAGACTGCTCAGATGAACACAACTTCCAAATATTTTATACATAAGCACAGAAGCAAACCCTGTATCATATTAGCAGAAATCTCATTAAAAATACATCACAATGAGCATCCTGAATATCCTCAACACAGAAATACTACACAGAGGTGAAACTCCCAGCACTCAACCAATACAAGATAACAGCTCAGGTGGACGTAGGTGGACCTGGCAAATGTGTAACTGCAAATTTGACTTTGTTCAGTTTACAGGGAAAATGTACAGCATTTATAACTATTTGAATGATGAAACTATGGCAATTTGTGCCTTTCATACAATGGAATCCACCTGATTGGGTATCAGGCCCTTGGGAAACCGTGGTATAAGTCCTGGTATAAACTGGCATAATTGGTATGAAAAAAGGAATCAAATGAAAAGAAAAGATAAGGCTGCTAATGCTCCAATAATCTTTGAAGCAAGGACAGGACAAAATCTTCCTGCTAGACATGCAAAGGAAGAATTCTAAGTACTTTCCACAGAGACAGACATTTCAGGAGAAAAACACTTAATTTGGGGACTTACCAATGTGCAAAGTATACTACCAGGACACCCTGCACTTCGTGATAAAGGCACAAGCAAGACTGCACTAGAACATGTTTTCTGAGGTAAGATGAGCGAGGCAGTTTGAAAGCTTGCCAACAGTTATAGTTCATAATAGTAAACAGAAATGCTCAGGATTTTGCCCAAAAAAGCAGGCAGAGCACCATAAGGCATCCATAAGCCTGACAGAGCTGCTGCAGTCTGCAACAGCTGACAGTGTAGATCAGATATTTACCTTTCCTCATGGAAATTGGGCTGCTGCCAAACTTACACAAACAAAATTCAAGGGCACGTTATGGAAGGCTTGATGCCCAGGGAGGGGCAAAGATTTGTCAGCATGCACAGTCCACTGGCTTCAGAAAGGTTAATCCTGCTCCTCTGAAATCTCCAAAAAGGTAAAAAAAGACCCAACATTCAGTGCTATGGAAAAATATATTCAATCCATACAAAACCTACGTGACAGATATGACTCAAAAACTGGAATAAGAACTGTAGCTGCCACTTCGTTGTGTGCCAGGTACTGAGAATGTGTTTTATGTCAGCACAGTGCTTCCCACAGCAAGCTGAATATCATGCTTAGAAACTGTTTCTTCCCTGAATTTTGAAAGCTACTAGGGAAAAAAAAAAAAATCTGTATTTTAGGGCTTTTTTTTCTTGAGCCTTCACCCATCATTAGGAGTCACACATAAAATTAATGAAGTATCTCCAGGCAGCTATTTGAGAGGAGGCACAGTCTGACTGTCATCTGTGGAAAAGTCAGACCCAAAACCAGAGGATGTCAGAACATCTACGAGCAGCATCCAGCAGTGCAGGGCATGATCCCCAGACATGCTGTGCCAGCTCACCTTGCTCAGCAGACCATGGCTGCAGCTCAACCCTAACTGCCCCTGGAAATGCAGACAGGTGACACAATGAATACCCAGCCAAACGGATTTTAGGAAGAACCTAAGCCATCAAGAGGCCTACAGATATTTTCAGAGCATACTCTTCACCCATTTATCTCCTGCTACCAGGAACAATTATCCTGCCTACATAATACTTACACACATCTTGAACCAAATAGTTCCCGCTAACTCCAATATAGCAAAAAGAATACGAGCATTTTTCTGTTTTATTTTCCACACTCTTCAGCAGTGCTGACACTGCTCACTTGCCTTGCAGACACCAGGAAATCAACAACCACTCTGACAGCTTTAGGGAAAAAAACTAAAATCATTATTTTCAATCAACTTTTACTGTTCCTTCAGGTGGTGCTCCAAAACAGGTTTGCTGCCTGATTTCCACCAACGGCGTCGGTCTCAGCACAGCTTTTTCTTAGCAGCAATGCAGCAAACCCACAATTTTCTGGCTTTCATCAACAGAATACCCCTATTTCCCTTTTAGCTCTTTTAAAGATTTTAAAGTGAATTCCTTACCAATTTCCTGGAAAACTTGATGCTTCTTGACAGTGTTAGGCTAAACTGAAAACATCAGCACTAAAAGCAACATTTAACAGGGCTCTTCTTCCCAAGGAGTTATTTAGCTGTTGCTCACACAACTAGTATGATGCACCCAGCAAACGCACAAAAATCCCAAATTCTCAAAAATCAGAGTTACTGCACAAAAATCCCAAATTCAGTCATCAGCCTCTTCTAGGAGACCAGGTCACCACTGATGGGTGGCAAAAGTGATTCAGAGATCACACACATCACACAATTATGGACTAAAAACCCCAAGAACCACGCAGGGAAGGTCATCCCATGGACAAGTTCTAGGCACCTTAAAAATAACTTGCATTTACAGTAATGTTTAGAGGCTTCTCAGCAGTTAAAAGCTGAGGTGCCAAGCACATGTACCCAGCAAGGGAGAGCGTCTGGCACCCTTTCCCCACTCCTCCCTCCACAGGGAAAGCACTGGCAGAGCTCCCTGCAGCACTCCTGCTCCTGGGCACCGTATGTGCATCATCTCATCACACTTCCCGAGTTTAATACTCCTCTCCCAAGCAAGCTGCTCACGAGGCTTCACTCCACCCCTTTCAAACACTGCATGAAATTGTGAATATTACACATCTCTGTGCCATCCCAAGACTCTTAACTGTCCACGCCTCCACCTTGGGGTGAGGTGAGGCTGATCCAAGGCCAGGAAAGGATCAAGTAATCCACACTGGAATGCTGAATCTAGAGGTTAGACCCTGTGTGGGTACCACTGGTCCCTTCTAGAGATGCCCTCTAGTAGTGACCACTGAGCCTGGTTTGGGAGCAATAGGGGAAAATAGAGGCTGGAAAAACAAATTAATTGGGCCTGGGAAGAAGCTGTTTGACAGTGTTAGGCTGCCTGTGGAAGGCAGATAATATTTCCAATAACTGAAAGATGCTGAACACTTCTGGGGAATTGAGGAAGAGCAGGGCTGGGGATGCAGATACCAGAACATTGTATATGTCTAGAAGGTGACAAATCACTTTTGGATGTCATCTTAAAAGTGACAAACAGCTGCTAACTACAGCAATGTCAGGATTAAAAAAGAAAAAACAAGCAGCTTCTTTGTGGGACAGGTAACAACCAGGCAGACAGGAGAGAAAAGAGAGGCGTCATTCAGTGATGCAAAACTGAGCATATTGAGTCTTGTTATTGTTAATATCCAAATTGGAATTCACTCAAATCTAATCAAAACTTACACATTCTGACGCAAACATTCAGGTCATGTGTCAAAACAATCTTTGCCAGAATCTTTCTAGACCCTGTAAAATTATCTATCGATTTCAATACTGGAATGGAAAACAGGCTTGTTAAATCTGCTGATGTCGCTAACTGGAGAATGGGATTAAAATTCAAAAGCAGTCCTGGCCACAGAAAAAAGCATCAAAAATTTAACATACAATTCAAAGGGTAAAGAAGACATTAAATGTACAAATGTGAGACTTCAATGATTTTTTATGCAGCTGTTCAGCAGCTGTTCTATCATCATGACTGTATGGAACTCTGTCCTGCTGTTTGAAAAAAGCTAATTTCATCCTGAGATATTTACAAAAACATCACACACAGAAAAATGCAAAACAATGGATGCTGATGAGGGCAGAGATGACTGGGCAGAAAAGGAAGGGCATGCATTACAAATAGCCCTCACACTTTTCCACACTGCTGCAAAAAAGAAAAGGCCAAGACATGAAATGAAAAGTACCACACATGAAATTACTGAAGAGGCATTTTAACTATGTGAGAAATTAATATATTCCATCTTGGGCCAAGAGGCAATTAGACTTTGAGGAGTCTCATTTCACCAGAAGGATCTTAAGGGAGGTCTTTCCCTTGAGAATACACCGAAAACACTGAATTCCTGCAATTTTCAGTGTCCGCTTCCTGGACAGGGTTACAGCAGCCGAACATCCTCATGAGCATCCCTCAGGCATCACATTAAAATATATCACAATATTTTCTATTTTCCTAGATCTATTCTAGCTCCTATAGCACAGTAGAACTAAATTCCAAAGAAGCTGAATTATTTAGAGCATTTGCTGTCCTTCAGGGTCATTACAAGAGCGCAGAAGTTAGCCCTATGATAAAATATAAATTTTGTTCTCTACGGCATAGTCTGACCTCGCTATAATGAAGCTCCATGAGACTGAGAAAAATTGCTGTACAGCAGGACATTCTCTGAAATACTGTTTTTGTAGCTTCTCATACCAGAATAAAGAAGTATCCAATTCGACTTGAACGGGTTATATCTGGTATTTTCATGAGTCTTGCTTCATATGGAAAGAATACTGCTTAAGCATGAGCAAAAAAAAGGAAAAAAATTCAATAAAGAAATAAAACGCATGGTTATACATGAGATGCGGCAGAGAATCACAGCTACAAACTCCTCAGATTTGCTTAGGTGTTTGTTCTACCAAGTCTCATTAAACAGGAAAAAAGAATTAAGTTCCCACTGCTGGGACTGTTTCAGAGAGGGCAGGCTATTAGCAGGTCGTGTTAGAGACTGCCTGACTAATTCATTGTGTGTTCATCTCTCTCGAGTCCTCTGAAAATTTATGGTGTAACACCTCATGGCAAAAACAGCGCTGGCAAAACAGTGCTGGCTGCTCAGCTCACACGGGGAGCTCCATTTCACCTCTTTGGAGGAATTCTGAAGGTGAATCTCTGTTCAGCCTTGTACAGAGTAGCATAAACTATTTTAAAGCCTCCTTTTAATGGGAACAGGGAGCGAGACACAACTTGTATCCTAGATTTTGTGTGTTCCCTGGACTCAAGGACAGTTGTTCTGGGAGTATTCAGGCAATGCTCTGATGTTCCTTTTAAGAGCCACGTTCACTGGCTTTCAGCACAGACAAGGATAACTCTGCTGGAAGGGGTTATGGTTAATGCTGTTCTGTACAATGTGAATGAAGGAAGAAGGGCCACTGCCCTCTGGAGAATGATGTCCTACAGAAAAGCAATGGGAAGATCATGGGTGTAACACACAGCATTTGAAAGAGGTTTTCAGAACAGCCTTTGTAACACTGGCAATTTTTTCCCTCCCTGAAGCAGCACAGATGTTTTGAAAATGGAGCACTCCGAGCCTTAAGCATTTCCAACTGTGGTGTGCAGAGAAGAGAGGCTCCCTCTGCTCTGACGTTTGCCTGCCCTCACATTTAACATCAGCCAGACTTCCTGAATTCTGTGACGTGGTTAATCGCAATCAAACAGAACCGCTCTAACAAAAACTTCATCTCCTTCAAGCTCTGTGGTTTTTAAACGCTCTGTCAGACTCGCACATCTGTTGAGTGAGGAAGTGACCTTGGAGGAGAGGAAGGAGGCTGAAGAAACTGCCGGGAACAAAGAGATGCAATTAGTGATGATGAACTGGTCTTATTACCATAGAAGACTGAAGTTCAAGTCTTGATCTGTGTCATAAGTGAAGAATCAATCTGATTAATTTTGCCAATAGCCATTCTTCAGAAACCATTTTTCATTACTGCCCAAGAAAGAGCTCTGACCTGAGGAGTGAGACCATTAACCAGAGCATTTTGGGGCAGCCAACACTGCCTGAGAGCTGTTGCCCTTCAGACCCATCTCCTGACCACAGAAAGCTTTCACAGAGATCCCTTTTGCTCATGACAACAGCCTGTTTCACACACACTTCATGCAGAGAATCTTAAAAACCCTGCCAGTGCTGGACTACTACTACATAATAATTCAAGACTAAGATAATGGGCATGAGGGTTCCTTCCTCTCCTCCTGCAAGTCAAAAAATAGTTTTCCATTCAAGAATGATTTTGAAGAAACTATACCACATATACAGATGTAGCAACACAGCCTATAACAAGTTTTTATTAAAACTGACAAGCTCAAGGCACAAACATTACAACATCTTAAAACCTTTCAGCTCAAAAGAACAGCTAAAAAGTCCTGAATGACTTTGCTCAGGAGATGGACATCGTGTGTGCTCCAGCTGACCTTACTAATGATCATTCAAGCTTCAAATCTGCTACTAAAGTCTCCGTTGTAAGCAATTATTTGCCTCTGTGCAAAAATGTTCATTTCATGCTCTGTAAACACATCTCCTTGTGAAAGACCAGCCTGCCCATAAAGATTGCTTCTGACAGCCTGCTGACCATCTCCTGCAGCAAGTGCCTGGAGCATCTTTTGGAGGCAGAAACATCTGTTCTCCCCTCCCAGAGAAGAGAAGATGTTTACAGGTGAGCCACGTACAACGACCTTGCCAAAAGGCAGCTGGAGAGTGTTGGCACTTAAGTAAGACAGGGTAACTTGACACTGTAAAATTAAAGACAGCAGCAACTGCTTTCAAGTAGCTGTAATAATTTGTCATAGCATTTAATCAACTAACCTCTTGTGGAAAACATCCCCTCTGCAGTGCTGCTCTCAGGGTAAGGATTCATGGATGAGACAGGCTGTGGTAAGAAAGATGGCTTTTTAAGTCAAGGTGGAACTGCAACAGGAAGGGTGGTTGACATGCTTCAGGGAAAAAAGCACCACACCAGTTACCAAAACTAGCAGTAATAAGCAGGCAGATTATTTAGCCCAGACCACAGTCAGCCACACCTAATCCTGCGAGCAGCCTCTCCCCATGAGATCATGAAACACAGTGCTACGTGGCAAGAGTTTTTTGACCAAGAACATTAGCCTGAATCCCAAATCCACTACATACAGTGCCAGTTTTGGGTGTCAGCACATGCAAGACCACTGGGAGACAAGCTACATATTTTAAGGTAATTAAAAAAAAAAAAAAAAAAAAAAAAAGAAAAGCAACCGCCTTCCCAAAACGCAAGCAAAGTGTTATATGTGGAACTTACCACCTTTGCTAGGAAGGCAAGAGAATCATAAATATGCCAGACATTTAATGCATGGAAACAAGTCAACTTTGAATAATTTTACGCTATTAAGAGATGCACATTGAATATGGACCCAGATCACTTCATAATTCATATCTAACACACACTAGAAGTCAGCCTTAGTATTTCACAGCAAGTTGCCAGCCAGAGTGGTCTTTCAGATGCATCTAAATTCACTTCACCACGCAGACAGAGCAAGGAAACACTTTCACCCCTCCTCAGTCTCCACCTCAGAGAGAAGTGCCACTTCTCTCTCAGTACTTCTTCACAGATGACTTCAACCAGGCCTATTTCCCCATGCCTCATGTTACAAAACACTCTAGAGGCCACACATAAAGTGAACTAGTCTTCTTTATTTCTAAGAACATCCCTTGAAACTTGACGTAAGCGAAGAGACTTCAAGATTTAAGTGTCCACATGATGCTCCCGGATTAGGAAATATTTATGTATTTCCATAAATTTACCACTGTGCAAAGAGGCAAGATGAGTTCACCATCCCAAAAAGCATAAGCCAGAGCAGTTGGCTATTATGAATTATAAAAGCAAAAAGCTCAGATAAATGTCAATGTTTCAGTAATCCCATTTAGGACAGCTGCTCAGAAGAGCCTACGCAGGACTGGATTTTCACTAATTACATTAAGAGGAGGGAGGACCATAACACTTACTGTAATGACGAGATGTCAATCTTGCCAAAAAGTAAAAAGTAAGATTCTTACTACATGCAATTTAGTGGAATTAGTTTCCAATTCGCATAACAAAACAAAAATCAAGGCTGCTCTGTACTTTCAAGTAAAGCTAATCTTAGACTGATAAATCCTGACACTTTTGTCCATGGTCTGAAGTAAATCCTTGCCAATTCTTTGAAGAGGTGAGACCAACAGTCTTTTTGCTCTACACAGCAGAGCAAAAACAGTCTGCTGAATTACACTGCTGTTCTACACTCATCATCTTCAGAAGCAGAGCTCAGTTTAAAGGCTTTTTTCTTGTCTCAAATCCAGCTTCCCTCATCGATCTGGTTGCAGTAAGTCCCCATCCACGGTTATACCAGCGCAATGGATGGGAAAGTAAACTGGAAAATGGGGGCAAGATCGTCAAATTGCCTCTATTACTGAGACAACCCCTGTCAAAGCCTTCCTGGTTACTGGATCCTTATTTTTCAGGCAGCAGAGCACATTCAGGCAAGTAATTTACTATTCTTCCTGCCATCTCTACCACTCTGAAAGTCAAATTCACACTTTCTTACTTCCTCATACAGGAATATGTATCAATCTCCACCTCCCCCTAACTTTCAGGCTTATCAAACCAAAGAGGTTAAAAACCTTATAAAATAGAAAGTTGCTTCTGTAAAAACAGAAGGGAAGCCTCAGTGCCAGCCTTAAAGGAATCAATAAATAATTATTAGCAGGTGAGAAATTCCACACATTTTTGTCTGCTTAGTACACCTATTTTAACATCTCCAAACAGTTGAATTCAATTAGTCACTGCAATTTAAGCCACCTTCCCTATATAAAACTTTAAACACACACTAGCTTTAGTTTCCAGAACTGCATCAAGCCTGTGCTAACATTTTAATCTCAGTGACAGCCAAAGAAGAGCCCGATTAAACAACAACTCCACAGTAACACTGTTCTATTTAATCTCCTTTGCAAGCTTCAGAAAGATCATTGCATTAAAAAAAAGCCCAAAACCCAAAAAAACCAAAAACAACCCAATGCTCATGTAGTTATAAAAGCCATCATCACTTAATCCTCTATTCTCTGTAAGAACTCTCCTGACTGTCTGGAACACTTTGTGCAGCAGCTCTCACTGCTCAACATTTCCTCCAAGAGGGGGAAAGTCTGAAGAAACTACAGTACATGATGGGTGACATGGGAAAATCAAATACTTTAACCTCCAAAATTCCTTTAAATGCATTTTTAAAAAGCAGCACTTGTTTCGAACAAGCCAAGATATTCCACTTAGACCACAGAGATGAGAAACCACCCCAAATTCCTTCAAGTTAAATAGAAGCCAACTTTCTGCTAGCTTCCATCAAAGGTAGGATCATTTTCTTTTCCTTAAGAGGATGCAAGCCAAAGTTCATAGCTTCTATGGATTTCAGAGTATTCAGATCAATCTTCTGAGAGCTGCATAAAAATACTGTGTGCTTCTGACTGATGTTTCAGAAAATGAACCGTGGCTTGTCTTTTAATCAGAAATGTGAGGGATTCAGGCTCCATACACAGTAGAGAAAAAGGACCTCTGAGCATAAGTATGTTCAGACAGCTGCAGCTGAGGGGCACAAACTATCTTTGAAATTTTTTTCTGATGAAGTTACGGCAAGAAACCAGAGCAAGCTCTAGAGATAGTGGAAACATCCTGGGTGACTGGGGGAAAAAAACTTCTTTGTGGCTCAGGTGAGGAACCACTAAGAAAAGATTCACATTATAAGCATCAACCTTCAATGTATAAACTTCCTTAGTAATAATTGTAAGCCAAGAAAACATGTCTAACTCAACACATGCAACCAGTAGCCCTGGACTCTGAACTCAGCAGAAGTTCCCCTCCTTGCCAAGGATTTTATATACACATTCTATGATTTTCCAGAGTCACCACATAACTGGCAAGTATCAAACCAAACCTCTGCCTGAATGTTTCATTTGTTATGGCACATCGATACAAAGACCCATTTTATCCTCCTGTACAAACAGAGTGAGACATGAAAACTTCTCCTCTTTGCCAGGCACCAGTGAGAGCCTTTGTTCAGCTGCACAAGAATTCAATGTAACCAGTTCATACTTAAAAATCAGCGTGCAGCAGCGAATGTTCGCCATCCCAGAGCATGGAGAGATTTGCTGGGGGGATTATATCTAAGCAGTTTTAAACACTAATGTGAAATAGCAAAATCCAAATCATTAGACCTGCATTTGCTGGGCTCGGCTCCCGCCCAGGGCACTGTGCCACGTCCCTCCCAGCAAAGCACGCAGGTCCCTGCTCATGCACTCACCCATTGATGCTTCCAGCCCTAATCTGCTCTTGGAATTGCTCCCCAGTGCCAGGCAGACTCCAGGGATTCCAATGAGCACAAGCTGGCTTATATTTAAACCAGACGAAAGCTGGAGCAAGGCTCTTTAGGGGTAACACAGACGGGCAAGGAGATTCCCTCTGGTCACCCTGTGTGGTACAAACTGGATGCATCGTTAGCCTTTTAGATATGTAATAAGTACATACCATGTTCTGAAATACCTTTTCACCAAAACAGCTCTCTCTCACACACACACAAAAGTTATTGATAACGCTTCAGCAATCCCCATTTTCCTTCAAAACTCGGAAAAGATATTTGGCAAGACTCCCAACAAAATTTCAAGTGATTAGGACCACCATTACTTGGTGAACTGCTAACATGTGAACAAGCCCTATCAGATGCAGTGCCTCTTTGGCACATCCCTGCCTGAAGAGCTATTTCTACTACTCCAGTTTTCAGCCTGCAGCCTTTAGTCACTCAGCCTGTCCCCTCAGGACACCTCCTTCCTCTCCTGTGTTGACCTGGGAACTCACAGAGCCGCATATGGAATCACATGTTAATGAGGTGTCTACAGCAAAGCACAGATATTTTCCCACTCTCTCGCAGGGTATGGAAAAATGAATGTGGATGGTTTATGCAGTGATGAATCAAGCTGTCTGAATTTTGCGAGTCAAGAACATCAGATGCAATTCCCATGTCAATATTCGTATGGTCCTTCTCCCCTCACAAAGCCACACATCTGATATGCAAGCAACATTTTGTATCCCACAGATATGTGAAAATGTCCTTCTGGGCGATTCAAAGGATTCAAAGCTATGCAGAAAAGACAAGAAGCACGCACACACAAAAAACCATTTACTTAAAACTATTTACTTGAATCTTGAACAGAGTAACTGAAATATCACAAAAGTTTCTATAGCACTGCTCATGCTCACTGATGCACAAAACACAACTTTTCCGTATGTTTTAATAAATACTTCAAACTTTTTTTTTTGCCTTAATGCTGAATAGTTGTACACCTGTTACAAATTCCAGGTCAGCATTTAGTTATATGTCAAGGTACCTTTTCAAGTGTCCACCTTCCAGTATTAGCAATAGAGGGCCAGTGAATAACACCATGCAAGACCATCTGTGGCAATATTTGTTCCAGTCTCCACGTGTGCCTTGACTAACATCTGTGCCTGTCTCACTAAAGAATGTTTTCAGCTAGCAAATCCCCCTGAGAAAGGCAGAAAGTAAATTTTCTTGATTCAGACACTGAACATTTAATTCCTAAAACTTTATTTTCAACATTTCCTCGGAATACAGTGCATGTAATATTTAGAGCTGCTGGCTTCCAGGAGACATTTGTCAGAGCCCATTTAGAAGTGATAACATCTAAAACATCTGCAGCTGGTTATAATGCATCAGGAAAATAAAGTTGTCTGGCCTTAGTACCATGCTGGTGTTTAAAGGGAAAAAAAACCAATCAAAACCATATGTCTGCTCTTAGTTTAGTCTCAAGTGATCTATATTTCATAAGGTAAGTTACCATTAATTTTTAAACTCCTATGAATTGAATTCTACTAATTGGACTTCTTGGGTTTTTATAAAAATGCTTTAAAAAACAACTCCTTAAAATTCCCCAAATCCAGCTGGTTTTGATTGTACCAGTCAAACATCCATAATCTTTCTGGTAAGAGGAGTAAGCTCCAAAAGTTATCATAAAAGTGCCATGGCTAAAATATCTCCCTTGGCTTCTCCCCCAGAAATAAGTTTCCTGCAATTGTTTTATTCAGCTTATCACCATTATGGGTGCACGAAATGACATCCCTTCTCAAGTAATTTACATTGTGGGTTTTAAATTTAAACTTCATCTCAAATAAATAGTGTCTTACTGCTTCAAACGAAGTACATGAGAGCAGGGATTTTAAATCAGTCAGGAACTCAATTTTGACTCAGGTCTTCCATTCCCTGTGAATGAAAGCCATTCAAACAAGGTGATAGGATTTTCCTGCTGCAAAGGTTCTTGAGCTGCTGTTCCTATGGCCTTTCCTGAATGGAAAGGCTGAAGGCAGCTGAAACAACTTGTGTGACAGGCAGGCAAAAATGTCCAATTTAAATAGCAAATGTTCAGCACAATTTTGTGGCCTGTGAGCAGAGCTCAACATCTCAGGACACTCCACCAGCCAGATCCAGAGCAAGAGCACTGGGAGAGTGATGTACTGCAAATGGAAATCCTCTAAACAAACACACAACTCCTGCTTCAGATTGCAGTGAAGTGGTCCAAAAACTATGTAAACCTTCCCCAAAAACTGCATCTTCCCAATAATTGTTGTTTTGTGGGTCAGAGAGCAGCAACTGTTCACACAGCCGTGATGCTGTCTTGTCTTTTAAATGCAAGCAGCTCTAAACTTCATTTTACCTCTGCTGCCCTGGAGAAAGCACCTCTCACAAACCAGGCACATCTGCAAAACACTCTCAAAAACAGAGCAGAAACAGAGGAGCAAGGCTTGTGCTAAAAACCTGACCTCTCTGGGTAAGATGTTTTACAAAGAAATTATCTAGCACAGTGATAGAAGAGGCTGAGCACAACATATTTTGCGTTCATACCTCCCGGGAAACTTAAGGGAGATAAACAGCCCTGTCAAACTTTGTTATCTTAGGAAAAGAAACATTTTTCTCAGCCCCATGGATTAATGCAGTCGCTGCCTTCACTGCTTAGACTCTGATCTCAGTGCAGAGTTTGGAAGAGCTGCCTCCCATCCTTCTTTCAGAACACAAAAGACACTTAAAGATTTGTCTTCTGCTTCCAAGTGCTCCATAGCTGCAGTTTCCCAGTAATGCTTTTGCTTACTGACCCCTCAGCAGGCTTTCCCACTACTTAACAGTAATTGCACAGCAAATATGGACACAGTCATCCATTCCCACTGCTGAACTTTTAATAAGGAAAGATAATTACACAGCTTTTGATACACGAGAAGATTGCAGAGCAAACAGAAAACAATTAACATTTCACTTACTGTAAAAGATTTTGGGATGACAACAGTGCTCTCTATAACCACACATTTGTTTTCAGGCCAAGTTCTAACCTGACATGCTCTTCCAAATTCCAGTCAGAATTGGAACATCAACTTTATCAGCTCTTTCACAGCTGCTCATGGGTGCCAGCAGAAGCAACATAAACTGACAAGGTTCTGATTCAATTTTTTTTTTAAATCTTTTGCAACTCCATAGAGCTGAGCAGCAAAATGCCAAAGCCAACTGCAAGCTCAGGGAGACACCTGTGCACTGACTTTATCTTGGAACCAGCAGTCAAGGTTTCCTAACCCTGGCCAAGTGAAGGGGACAGTGATTATCACCTTCTTGCAGAATTTAACTACACCTGCCAGGAAAAGGTGACAACTCCACTGAAGCTCCTCCAAACTACCTGCAAAATGCAAGGAAGAACATAATCTATGCAGAACTTGGATTTGCAATGGAAGCAGAACCAGAACTCTCTTACAAACATGTATTTTAAGCTAAGAACTCCACTTTACTGCTACAGAAATCCACTTCCCTTCAACACACAACATTTTCAGTTTGATATACTGAATATTTCTGGTCGCAGCGCGCCTTTAAAACACTAAAAGCCTACCTACAGCCCAGAACAACAGCACTCAATCCATGTCAGTACATAAGTCTGAAGTCAGGACAGGGTTTGGCTTTGAGGCTCTAACCACTATTTTGGCGGCAGAGAACCACCTCTTCTCACAGAGTTTGGCAGGCACTGACCCAGGACAGTACAATTTCTCTTTCTTTGGCACTTGTCACCTTCAGATCACCTCAGCAGCACACTGAATACGTGCAGCACCACAGCTGGGTGAGCAAACTTGCCACACAGGGCAATGTTTCTGTATAACACAAAATCTATCATCTATGATCACCCAGTCTTTCAGAAGCAGACATGGGCTCTGCAAAAATTTTAGATGGCTGTTAGTCTATTGTCTTTTGCAGCACTACATACTCAGGGATTTTGGCAGTGCCCTCCCAGAAACATGAAGCTGAAGAACCACAACTACACAACTGCAAAATCTTAAAAAGAGTGACTCAATAGCAGTGTCAGTTCACAAAAACGCAAACTACTGCAAAAAACCCTAATCATTTGTTTATTTGAACTTATCTGTAACCCACAAGCAGCACAATATTACTTTGTAACTCATAACGGGCAGTAGATCAACTTTGAAAGGAATGTACAGCCAGCTTTCAAAAGACTTCTAGAAAATGCCTGGAACATTTTAATAACTTAATTCTGACTTAGAGAAATCTTTAATTAAGAGAGCATTTAGAAAGCATTTTCAGAACAATCTGGAATCCTGTGGAATGTGTTAAGGCCTCCAAGGAAGCCTGCTCTGGCTGGGCTGAGATCAGTCATGACTTAGAAAGGGAAAGCAGCAGTCAGAAGCAGCCAGCAGCATCCAAACCCGAACACACAATTTGTCTGCTGTGTCAGTATTTGCCTCCAGGATCACCCCTGCTGCTCTTTTATCACTTCATTTGAGGAGTTTGCCCTGCTTTTTCCACAAAGATGGCATTACCCAAATCACAGTCATACAGGACTTGACTTACAAGAATTAACTGCTGCTTACTTTTGCACCAGCAAGCCACTGCTAATCCATGCTCCAGCAAAAAAGCAAGTGAATTAGGTCAAGGGAGCTTAACTGTTGCATAGCACCTTATATCCACAGCTCAGACAGCACCTCCTCGCCCACGAGCAAGAGCAGACAACAGTAAGTCAAGTCCAGAGGGCCAAAGGGTCTTTGTCTGGATCCCAATGAACTTTCCTTTACTCTTCAGAGAAGGCTTATGTCTTGAAATGCCTGATCAAGTACGTACATTCCCAAGAGGTTACTCGGAGCAGATTACACCCTGCTGGGGTGCTGATTTGTAACTTCTTTCAACTATAACCTTTCCGAAGTATAGCCAGTCCCCTTCTAGTAATAGCAATGATGATAGAAATAGATGGAGCAGCAAAAGGTACAGCAGAGACACCTTTCTCTTTCTGAAAGCTGCCCATCCAAACAATGCCACTGTTTCTAGATAGTGCCTTACACTGTAAGGCTCCAGAACACCTCAGTGTTTACAGTTTGTTATACATACACAAAAATGTTTACATGACAGACACTTCCTTTCAAGCTGCAGACCAGGAGAGAAACCAGAGCTGCTCTGACACATGAAAGCAAGAGAGAGGACACACAATCATCACCTCAGAGTGCTGCTTTAGTGCAACCACCTCCTGCATCAGCTGCACATGAACCTGCTGAGCCAGAACGTGGTTCCCACCTTGGAGCTGGGTGGGAGCCTTGGGAGCAAATACTCAATCCCACAGACTTGAAACATCCCCCTTGCTGACTCCACAACGAAAAAACTAAGGCCACTCAGGCAATTCCACTAACAGAGATTAGGAGTTATGTCAAGCCCCGTGTCAGATCCACGGGATGCCAGCTTCTAGCACTACAGCCCATCAGCTTTCCCAGAGTTAGTGCCAAGTGTTTGCCCATTGCAGCCCACTCTGCCTGCTGGATTGGGGATTAGGATGCTGCCTGAGGAGAAGATGAAGAAATGGACGTTTCTAAATCCCTCTGGAAAGCTGTTCTGCAGTATGTTTGCTAAAGAGCCTATTATTTGATGCTTCCACTGTTCTGGCTGCAGATCACATAAATCTTACACACTTGCCATAGATCGTCCAGCCATTCTGCCAACCAGTAAGGAGGAAACTTCATAACAAACTAAAGCCAAGATTACTTTGAACCACAAAGGACACTTAAAACTCAAGGAGCTCCAAGAAACCAGATGATATCTTTGCAACTCTGTCTCTCCCTCCCCGCTTTTTCAAGTATTTCTTAATCTTAAGATCTTTTGGAGGAGGTTACACAAAGAGTTCCACAAAGAGTTCAGCCCCATTAGATACTCAGCAGAATTGCTAAAATCAACATTAAATACATAAACCCAGACATGCAATTAAAACCTTGGATTACATTTCACTAAATTTTAAGAGTACTCTATAACCAATCAGTTTTCAGGGTCTTGTCTGCCAACCAGTTTCCTCTTTTGAGGAGCTGCTGAGAGGTTTTAGAGGCTTTAGAAACTTTTCACCCTGTGATTTCAAACAAGATCCAGGTGTACGAACTGATCTCGTTATTTAAATCCTGACCCTTCCTGCTGACTGCTCACAGCACAGAACCAGAGCAGGTTGCACACACACTGAAGGGTGATGTGTTACACGCTGCTCTTGTTCAGGAAGCCAGAACAGAATCCTAACTGAGCACATGCCCAAACTCATTCACGTTAAGCTGACAAAGTTCCTAAGTAGGATGGAAAGAAATCTCCTTTGGTATTCTCTTCCACCTCCTGAGCAGAGATCACTGCAGCTGATGAAGAAGTCCACAGTAACATCACAACACTTCACCAAGAGCCACAGCTTTCAGCAGCCCTCCATCAGAAGAGACAAAACCCCAGACTGTACCTGCAGACAGAGACAGACACAGCGTGAATCCATTACAAAGCAATCCAACTTCCACGAGCTTGAAAACATTTTGCTGGAGACACCCTATCATTGTGAAGCCGTGACTCCCAAATGAGGTAAGCTGGTGCTCCTCTAAAACGTTTAGATCTTTAACAGTTGTAAGGAAACAAAAAGATTAACTATAATTGAGGTTTCAAAGTCAGTTCCTTTCACAAACTAAGGAAGAGGAAACTGGATCCGTAAATCTCATGCCTGAAACAGCAGCTTCAAGTATGAAGCAATTACAGAACTGAGAGACACCACACATCAGACTCAAAACACCAAGATCTTTAAACACTGTGTTCAGTCACCAGTGAAAACCCAGATGTCCCTTTCAGAAATCCATGCAGTACTGGTGACACAGTACAAAATCCAATTATTGCACTGCTGAGAAGCTCTTTTTTTTTTTTTTTTTAATACAAGTACCAGCAAACAAACCAATTTTTAAGACATTTTCTACAGAGCAACTTTAGGGAAGGAAAATAAATATATACTTTCAGTTTCGGTTACTCTATGGGAAGCAGTCTGCCTTTGGGTGTTTTTACTTTCTCCTTGCAGACTTCTGTCTAGGCTTCTTGTGTGCTATAGAAATACAAATCAAACCTCATGAAGCCTTCACTTTTCCCTAAAGGGCCCAAAAAATTTTATTCTGTTTTTCCAATTATCTCAAGAGTTATTCAAAAGCATGAATTTTACAGGTTAGCAAAAAACAGACCTAAAATAGCTTTAAAAACTCTTAAGTATGAGGGAAAACTCTGCAAGAAAAAAGTCTGTCAGGTAAATCACAGGTATAGAGAGCTCAAGACAGTTATTTTATAACTTGCATTTAATTGAATATTGCTTGGCTTCTTGCATGATTTCTTTAAATATTAATAGCCAAATGTCTACTTTGTAGTAGCAGTCCAATTTTGATACCAGCCAGGTAATTCTATGTAGCAGTCTTATCTGTCCTTTTTCTAGTTTTCAGGGATTCTCTAACCTCTTCTGACTTCCCTTAATCCAAGTTGTATTGAGCTGCTCTGGCAAAAACATTTCACAGGGGAAAACAAGCAGTTTTCATAAAAAAATACTGGCAAAGTTCAAGCACAGGCATCAAGTGTGATAAAGGGAACAAGGGCATTTTCATTTTGTTCCCATTTATGTTGAATAGCAAAAATTTTGGAGTACTCCAACGTAAGTGACAAGATATGAAAAACAGAGTGAGGCAGCAGAACATTTTTACAGCACTTGACTGATGACTAACTTATGATGTCAAGGGCTAAATATACAAGAAACTTGAAAATCACAAGGCTGTGCATCTTGCAGCTCAACTTCCAGCTCTGTGTTTCCCAGAGCGGGGTCTTTGTCCTTGACTGAGGTCTGTGGGCACTTTCAGGACTGCATTCAAAACAACTGGGTATGACAGGCTTTGGAGCTGATTTCTCCAGGTCCTGCTACATGGCTTATTTACAGTGGTGCCTCTCTATTGCACATGAATCACTTGTACCTGTTTGCATGCCTTGGTGCTTGCAAAGAACACAGATATTTGTTATTTTGCATGGTCAAAGCAGGGAGGCAAAGTCAACAGAGGGCTGTAGGACTGCACTGCAGCTTTTGAGTAACAGCTGTCAGTGATCCTTGAGAAGGGTAGCAGGGCTCAATCCTCCTCCTCTTCCGTCCATCTCAGGACTTTAGACAGAAGAACCCAGAGTCCCACACGGCTCGTGCAGAACTTGGGGCTGAGAGCTGTGCTCTGACCTCAGCATCCTGCACAAGGTGGTCAGTGCCAAGGATGGCTCTGAGGGGAGAAACGGGTGGCAAATGCCACCCCAACCCAAAATGTGAGCACACGCCTCATGGGCTTGACTGTTAAGAATCCTGGACACAGGTTGTCAGGTCTGGGGAGACTCAGCCTGTTTCTGAGGATCATTCTCTGCCTCAGCCCTCAAATCCACTTACTCACAAACTCACAAAAAGGGTTGGGTACCAAAGTCTCTCACTTCCTGAGGATTTCAGCTCACCCTGAGCATACAAACACCTGCATTATATAACATGTGCATAATATAAATGGTGATCGATTCAAAGGGAAAACAGTTTTCTACATGAAGAAGAAATTAAGGGGAACACACAGAGAAAGGCACCAGCCATCCTCTCAGTTAAACCCCGATGATTTGGAAGACAGCGTGTCAGCTACATACAGATATCCCTAAAAATAACTATTTTCCATTCTTACCCTAAATCCGACCCATAAACCGCTACATTTCTCACGTTCTGTCCATTCAGCTTTTTCTTCACACAACCATATTTCTTCCACTTCATCCTGCAGCACTGGTCCCACTAATCACTGACATATGCTCCAGCACAGAGTATTTCCTCTGGCATGCTCTAAAAAGAAGCACTGTCACCAGAGCAATATAAGTGCTGGCAAATATGGTCTGTCAGGTTTTGTTTTCAAGGACTATAAAAATAGACTTCACTGCATTAGGCTTGAAAACTCATACCCTCTAGAAATAATTTCTAAAACAAGTTTTCACATGACTTGTTATTGTTTTCAAGTATCCAGAGAGAAAATCTGTTCTTTTCTATTTAATTTCCCATTTTCAGGTTAAGCCAATATTTGAGTTCTTCTACACAACTGACAATTCCCAGCTAATTTATCAGCAATGCCAGTGCTCTCTGCTCATGTATTCACGTCAATTCACAGCTTCTCAGATGCATTTCCACCAGGAGCAGCCTCTTATTATAAAAATATCAGCACTTGAAAAGCCACAAACCATCAGTTGTTTCACAGCTTAGGCTTTTCACCCAGGGTGACCAGTGTCAGTTTATGCTGATAACGGCTTTGGCCAAGATGCAGGGAAAAGGATGTTGGTAGTGATTGAGGTTCAAGACACTTTCTTGTTAGTTTGTAATTGCTTTGCCAAGGACTCTTTTTCTGCAATCAGCAGGCCCAAGTTCCTATTTGCAGCAAATATGACAGTACAATGAATGAAAACTTGTTATCTTTCATACACAGATTCTCTGCGGCAATCAAAATCAAAAAAGGACAAGACAAATAGGACCTTCATACGTTGGTGATGAAACTTTTCCCATCTTCCACATCCCCATTAGCAGAGCACACAATTTACATCCGAAGATCAGAAACAATCTGGGGCACAACGGGTCAAGAATCACACTTCCAAAAATCAGCTGCAACAGCAACAATGATAACCTGGATAGTTCTCTGGTCTCTATACACATAACCAGAGACACTTCTGCCAGTTCCTACATCAAAATCCCAGGTCTTCCAATACTTTGCAGATATTTGTGCAGTTTACTTCCATGCCCTCAGTACCAAGCAAGCAAAATAATTTTGAGAAATCTCACTCCAAACATTTTAACTGTACCAATATAACTTCTTCACTGCTGCAAATAAGACCTGTGAGCAGATGCTGGTTTTCTGAAGGGAGATTTTTTTTCTAAGCTAAATTAGTACCTTGAATCAGTTTCCAAAGCAGCCACACATGTAAAAAAAAATAGGCAACATGCAGCAGGAAGATATCCATAGGCATTTTAAATATTTCTGACACAGTAAGCCACAGCCTGAGAATCAAAGGGAAGTGGCAGCCCAGAGTGTATTTGGTAGATCAGTAAAACCAACATGCACAGGAGAGGAAGAAAAGAGTTATTCCTTCTTACTTGGCTATCACACACAAAACACTGGCAACAGGCCACCTGGGAGATAACTGAGAAGACAGACGATAATCACAGGGTTCACTTCTTTTTGTGATCCTGAATAAGCCTGTTACATAGTGGCTGACATGGACTGACAGGCTAAATTTAAGTGACCTTCTGTAATGTTACAGAAAATTACTTACTTGCCCGATGAAAGCCTTTCACAATATCATTACGTCTGTATTTACTATTTTTTGGGGTTCTGATTTTCTTCAGTGATGGAATATATTTTGCTTGTATTTATCTGAGCTGAAAGTACAGTCTCTAAAGAGAGCCACTTCCAAGGAAGCAGAGCTAAGATTAAAGTCAGTCTGAGCAGAAGTGAAGGAGCTGCTTACTCTTTTAAAAATATTATAAAAACCCCCAGAAAACAAACAAAAAAAATCTTATGGGATGCCAGTCCTGGTTGTGGTTATTTTTATACCATACCCTAGATCAAAGTCACTAAGACTCTTATTTTTCAAAGGCACATCATATTCTAAGACATCTTTGAAAACTAGTCTAAGTGTTAAGAACACTCAAACTCTGTTTCACCTGTTTTATTCATTAAGAAACAGCTCATGCTTACTAGTCCCTGTGAACATTTCTTCTCTGGACTTCATGTGAAGGCTGGGAAACGTCAGGGAAGCTCAAGAAACAAAAAACTACCTCTTTGCCATCACGGAGAAAAATTGTTTCCTTGCTAGTGTGATCAACTAGGTAAAAGTAACCTCTCAAATGAATCTGAACACAAGTAAAGGCAACTTACAGAAAAACAAGCCTATGTGACCTTCCACTGAGAAAAAAACCAAGACTGGCTACTAGGGTGTTTTAAATATTAGATCTTCTGAATAATCATAAGCAGACAGAGAACAAAATTACTTTCCTTTGAAAAGTCACCTTAGCTTGCACACATAGCTGCAAGCAAAGGATTTCAGGCTTTAGAGATCAAGCAGAGCAGAACTTTTCATAGCAACTTAAGCTTGTGGAAAAAAAAAACCCCAGTTGTTCAGGAGGGCTGAAGCAAGGCAGCTCTGCATGGAGGAGGGACAGCTGACAGTGTTTCCAGATAAGATCTGGTAAAGGCCCAAAACATCACAAGACCTTGACTAACAAAGACAAAACACCAATCTAATCAGATTTTTTGAAAGGGAGAGTATTTAAACAAGAACATTTCATGCATCCAGAAAATTAAAACTCTTGCAGGAGACAGACTGATCTACTGTTATTCTGTGAATCCTTTATTTTTATGACCAAATAGCTTTACAGCAGGCTTAATTTACAGGCATCCAACTTCAAGGCGTGAGTTCTTTTTGTCTGAAATTTAACCCCTTTGCTGGTCATTATTTCAGTAAACAGATGCATTTTCTGTGTATTTAAGAATAATTCTGACATGCCTTTTGGAAGTTTCGCTTCAGCAGCCACCTTGTGATCTGCAACCAGGAAGAACAGGACAAGTTCTCTCTTTGAAAGCTACACCAGGGAAGGGTGTGAGGTCAGTGCTAGATCAGCTACACATGGCATACACATGAGAAATACACATTAGTGGTGAGGGGAGATGCTTTGATCAGGAATTAGTTACCTCTAGGCAGAAGCAATTCTCGGCCTAAAAGGGAAGGATGTCAGCATTCACTGTTTTGAAAAACAGTTGTTAGAAGTTGCTTTCTGCTATTTGTGCTAATTGCAAAGGAAAAAAAATATTAAAGTCGAAACATTAATAAGAAGTTGAGACTGGAAGACACAGTCACCTTATTTGGTGACATTAAGAGTGAACTCCTCCACCAAGATGGGCAGCACAACACAGTCAAGCCTTCGTTGACTCCATCCTCCTTCCCGTCCTTTGCTTTCTATTTCTGGCCAAGGAAAGAATCAAAATATCCACATGAGTTACACGAGTTTGCCTAAAACAGGGTTTCCATTTTAAACCCTCAAGTTCTCTGAATGTACTCGTGAGGGACATGATTTGCAGTAGCTGGCAGCCTGTGTTTCCAGAAAATGACAGGCGGACTAAATAAAACCTTTTTATTCTTGTGAGCTACAGAAGATATGCCATTAATGGTCATCAGCCTTAGAAAGATAACTTAGCAAAGTGGGAAGGCATGAAGCTGTGTCAGAGGAAACTCCGTGAGGGGGACAGGAGAGACTTTGGTTGTAATAAAATCAACAGCTTTTCTACTGAAGCAAGTTTCTCCCTTGGATATCGGTCGCACCAGAGCACCGCCGATGCTCCACTGTAACTGTGGTTAAAAAGCCTTAATTATAGATATATGCTCTTGGGAGCTCTCTTATAACCTAGAGCTAAGATTAGAGAAAATGGAGGAACTGCAAAAGGGCAGAGAAGAGAGGTAATTATTTAGAAAGAAAAGCAAACTTAAGGACCAAAAAATGGTAGACCTCCCTTCTTTGAAGCTGCAAGTTAAAGCTTTATCAAGTTTATACAAGGAACAATAAGGAGACATGTCAAACAGCCCATCTCTTGTATTTTAGGGGGTGCAGAGCTGCCAGCAGATCTCAGACACAGTAGAAGTTACTCTTCTACCCAGGCATTTGAAAAGGAGGGCTGCCTGGCAACTCTTTGTGCTCGTATTGATTTACTGATCTGTAGCTTTCTCCAATCGTTTGCCAGACCCTGTAAATCTAACAAAAGAGGCAGAGTCTGACAAGTCAGCCATAATTTGATATCCACTACTACTTATATTCTTAACAAAGCTGTGTAGATAAACGCTCCATTCCTTGTTGCCTATCCATCATCTGTGCAGGATAACACAAATGCAGGAAATACCACCACAGGTGTTGGTTACACTGATAGAACAGATACCATTGCCACTGAGAGGCCAGGCTTCGTGTCAAATAAAGCAGGAGCAGTAGCATTTACTGCACCCCTGAACTGCAAGAAGTCAGGACCTGAAGGGAAAACCACCAGCAGACTCTTCAAGAGATAACAGAGAACATGGAAGTTTTTTCACCACCACCAAGACAAAAGGCAGTCTGAAAGCAGAACATGAATTTTTAAAATTAGAAAGTGGGGGCTATTATCCCTGGATTTGGAAATTAAGCATCACACTGTTACACTCTTGAAAGTGACTCAGGCACCAGAATTTGTTCAGGAGTCTGTGAAACATGATAAACAGATTCACACTATCCCTGAACTGCTAAAAATCCCCACCGACAGCTTTTGGTTCTGCAAACAATCTGGGGCCTGACTGAAGGCAAGACAGAATATCATTTATTTACAACTCTCTAGAAGCAGAGGAATCCCAGGCCAAGCTGTATCTAGAAGGATATGCAAGTGGCCAAACTGCACTAGGACTAACCAAAACCTTTCTGTCCAGGGACAGGAGATCAGATTAAGACAAAGTGCAAATGTCAGGCAGAAAAGCTATTCCTGATCTGATTCCAGAATAGGAACAGAGAGTAAATTAAATTAACAGAAAGTAACTATTCCCTATCTAGCTCAGTCTGATTGAAGCAACATTTAAATAAAATTTAAATGAATGACTATTAAAATAATCATTAATGTCTGCTTGCCATCACAGTGTATCCCATCACAGCAGACAGTTTTTAATCTATTCAGCCTTTCCAATTTTCTAGACAAGATGATCCAGAAAAAAAAAAATCTACACATACACTCAGGTCACTTGACCTGAGGGGACCCATTACTATTAAAAAATTTCATATGCACAAAGCCACTGCAGCCACCTCTCTCCCTGGGTGTACACAGAATCGTGCATTATTCATGCTCCTATTGAGCAAAAGCACTCTTAACTCAGGTTGCTCCACAGAGTTAACAGGATGGAAACATGAAGCATGATGGACACTAGAGGAAGAGGGTGTCCTCTGATGGCAAATACCACAGCAGCTTTGTTTACCTGAGCATTTACACCGTGCTGGAGTGCCACAGAACTCAGCACACTGCACCCCGGTTGAGGTGCACTCCACAAAAACCTACCACCGACAGCCCCACTAAAACCCACCAGACAACGAGCTCGCAGGTTGAAATGGCTGCTTTCGTGGGGAATCAAAACAAATTCCTGCAGCACAATTTTTCCTCTACTGACATTTCCAGCACACAGCAGAATCCCTCATACCAACCCCGAATGCACCCCACCAGCTCTGCACTTCCCAGAAGGAAGCTGAAGGCTGCCTGGCACAGGAAAAGGCTGCAAACAAACAGGAGCAGCATGCATATTTGTTTTAACACCTGGATACAATTTCCTCAAAGTGAGGCAGGGTCTGTTCCTACACAATGTGAGCAAGGTTACAGCTGGCTCCACAAGGAAGCGAATACAGAGCGACAGGAAGGTAAAGTGCAGTTCTTTATCCTTTTCTAGTGACACCCTGTATTCAAACACAGAGTGGAAGGTGACACTATATAACAAAGTCTGGTTGATAACATTTTTCTGCCTAATTTCACCAACCCTCCTCACTGGTAATAAGTAACTTACTGTCAGTTTTTCAGTCCTCTTGAGCCAAATACCTGGCAGTTATCTGCCAGGAAATTTACAACTGTGGTTGCTCTTAAATCAGTTGTCTCTCGCAATTTTATTCATATTCTTACAGGAAGAACACACAGCTCTGGAGATCACCACATGATTATGGTTTTCACCAGTAACCTAAAGCATAGTCCAGATGCCAGGAGCCAAAAAGTTTTGCAGCAGAAATCCTCCTTCCATGAAGAAAGGTCACCATTGCAGCAATTAAGTGCATATGGAGCATGTTTGAACAGTGAAACAGAACCACTTTTCCAATAACAGGAGGACCTGCTTGATGATGAAGAACAGAAAGTATAATAAACCTTTTATTTTCACACAGCATAGGGGACTGACAATACAGCCCGTTTATTCATTCAGCTCTGTGTTGCCATTACAGTGAAGATCACCACAATGAGACCTTGAGTGAAGGCCACTGAAAGCTCCAGTTTCTTTATAAACATATTTTCAAATTTTACTTTGCACTTCACAGCTGTGAGATTGTTTAGACACTTCACCTCCACTTCAGCTCACTTTGCCAATCAAGAGTGCAGGACACACTTACCTAGCTCAGGAAACCCTGCTCGTTTCCCAAGTGCACTAAACTTCAGAGTAGCCCACATTGGGAATCAGTCCCTCTTAAATTAAAACAGGCTTGTTCAGCTGTAGCGCTTGCACTCCAGTCCTTAGATGCCAATTGTTTTACATGATACTTACAAAAATAAGCTTTTCGAAGTTTCCCTTTACATCAGCTGATGAGTGCCTGGCAAACACAGCTGCCAACACAGCAGCCTCCAAGAGGTCTGTGAGGAGCCAGGCCCCAGACAGGAGCAGCAGCAAGGTCTAGGACATGACCAGTCTACCTGCCAGAGCAATCTGCCTGTGAAGCACAGCAAGCTGGTTGTCCTATTTCCCTCTGGCTGACAGAGAGTAGAAAAGGTTTTCCTCTAACTTTTCCCAAGCCCTTCTCCTCCCTCCCCAGCCCTGGCAGCACTGAGCCTGTTGTTTAACAAACGCCCTATTCCTTATTAACTTTTGCCAACCACACCATGACACCGAATAACCTTGACAACATCACAGCTGCCCCCAGGCCAGAACAGCAAAGCCCATCCCCTTCCTCAGCTGAGGAGGACACGAGCAGCAGCAGCCTGGAAGGCAGAGCAGCATCTCTCCCCACTCAGATCATCACCAGGGCTGCATTTTCAGCGACGCTGGCTGGAAACTTTAGGCTCAATGGCACCAAAGCCAAAGTTTACCACCCCAAACTTTCCAACAGCAGCATCCTCCCAAGGCATTTTCCAAGCCCAAGTTTGCAGCTGGTTTCTCATTGCCAAGGAGGAAGCAGGAGGGTGTACCCCATACCACTCCAGCCGGCCGGCAGCAGAGGGCACCACACAATCACCGATGTGATTTATACACTTCCATCATGCTCCCGAGTTAATTTATAGAGCACAAATTACTGCTACAACGAGCTACAGGGCGACTCCATAAAGCATTCATCATATCAGATAAGAACGCACTGCCATGAAAGGCAGCTAATTTGCTACAGTGCTTTTAGCCAGCAATTCAAAGAAAAACCTTCACGTTTAGTATCTCTCCGAGCTCAAATGGCACATTCCCAGAACAGCAGGCTTCACACAGAGTGCGGATCTCCAGCCTGACCACAGAGGTGCAGAGCAGTAGCTCTGCAGAGCGCTGGAAGCCACGTAAATACTTGCATTAGCCCAAACATAAACCACCAGCCCACAGCCTAACACATCCACGGTTTACACACTGCAAAGCTACATCCACATCAATTAAACATTTCGGCTGAGGATGCTCAGCAGCCTCTGAGGCAGACAGCAGAGATCCAAGAGACAAAAGGAATAGCTGCATTCCTTTTGCTTCTTCCTACCCCCACACCCACACATCGTATGTTTTCACTTATTGAATAGTTGTTAAAAAAAGAAAAACATGAATCCACAGAAAAGTCAATCTGCATTCCGTGAGCACACCGAGACACACGTAGTGGTGAGCAAACAGTACAGTCATGAAGTCAAAGCAGCTTCTAAGCTGTCAGCAGAAACACTTCAGTACCACGATGCCACCATCCTCATTTAAAGCCAGACCTGTTACACACCCCAGGAAAAAAGGACTGCCCAGATCATCTCCTCTGCCGAGCCACTGTACACAGTGACAGAGGCCGCTTCTGAGCATGCAGCGGTTAAGCGAGGACTAACTCAAAGCTTCAGCTTTTCTAAGGAGATCTGCAGCACGACCTTGAGGCCAAGACCTTGATGACTTCCCTCCATCTCTCCTCTGTGGAGCAAGAAGCATCCACAGAGCTGCAAAAGAACAAACCCAAGGGCAGAAGGAAAGAGCAGAGACCTCACCCTCCTCATTAAAGCCACACTCTATCTTCAGCCACCATAATGTTTCCCCTGAACATGTAAATACAGAAGCAATTAGCTGCCTAGGCACTTCTGCAGAAACGGTTTAGAATAATCTTTCCTAGAATATATTTACACGGTTTCTGATTGCTTAGTTTTCTGACACATTTGTTTCAGGCACTAGAAAGATTAAATAAAGCCAAATCACGTATAGTGATATATATTGCCATGTTAGTAACATGCAGCACAGACAGACAACAAAAAACTCCTGGGTGGTTTCAAACTTCAAAATTTTAGCATCGCCACTCAGTGTTCTAGGAATTGTTTTATAGCTTTAATTCGGCTGTTTCTTAAAACCTTTTCCGCCCTTCTGCTGTTACTCTGAGGGATAAAACTACTGACTGAAACAGCAGACACCATTTAAAGAGAAAGAATGAGCCTGGACAGAGATTGCATTGAAAAGCTCAATTCTGTAGTACATAGGAAATGTCCTCAATTCAAAGATTAGCCTGCACAAAAAGGCAAATTAAAGCCAGAAACAGAAGAAAATCTTTTCTGACTGCTCTGAATATATTTTTTCATTATATTCTCTCCTATCATCTGGAGTTTTTGTATTAAGAAGTCAGCTCTTTCAAATGGCTTCAGCAACAAGCAGACAAACAGCATATTCATTTACAAGCTGGAAGTTGATTATTAAGTACAAAACCCATGAATGCTTGTCGGAACCAAGGAAGGGAGGCTGGAACCATTGATTGTGAGGATGCCCAAAAAACTCTCTGCAGTCTGCTGGCAGATACCTCTATGACAACAGTAAAACAAACCCACACAACTAAACAGAAAAACAAAATCACATTTGAGTTGTTTTTATTCTGCTTCATCTGAAATTATTTTTACCAAGACAGCCTGTTGTCCTTTAGGCTGTTTTCCCTAGATCAGTGTAACTGGAGCTATCATTGCAGGGCCAAAACATTCAAAAAATAAGCACATGACACAAATATATCTTCACTCACAGACCCCCTGCAGCCCATAACTCCACATTAATTAGGCTGGAAGATGAAGCCTTCAGCCTAAAACCCAGCAACTCTGATTTACACAAGTGCAGAGAGGTTTTATTGCGAATTTTCCTGCGAGCTGCACAGGCGTTTCCTGCCCAGCTCCACACACCATCAAAACAAAAGCAGATCTCAATTCACTGACAGCTGCCATACTTTACAGAGACATAAAGAAAAATGGAGCAGGCATTGTGTACAACATGGGCAGCTCGGGAGATCTGAACACGGAGAACACTGCAAGGACACAGAAATCAGCAGAGAGGTACCGCCTGGCTTACACCTACCCAAAGCCCACTCAACAAGGACAGTTTTAGAAGACAAAAACAATAAAAGTCAACTTGTCACTTTGAAGCCTCCTAAGAATAATTACCAACTTTCTCCTCTTTACCTCTGGAGAACACATGATTTTACAGAGGTCTTCGTTTCACCTTAACACCACGCCGCACGAAGCTGTGGAGCAGGGCTTGATTTTTACCAGTCATGCAAAATAGATTCCCTGCATCCCACAGAAACATAAGCACAAGGCAGCAACACCAGGAACTCCAGGCGTGTAATGATCACCGTGTGATCACGTCAAAAGGACTTCTGCACAGATTTGAGGATCTGCTACAAATTTATGTTTATGACAGGCAACAGCTGATCCCTTTCCCCAACAGCATGGGACACGAGCATGGTTATAACCAGACTTACACTAAAAAACTTGAATTCGAAAAAGCATTTCTTAGGGGAAGGAAGAGCTCAGTCCCAGTTTGACTATAGCTCTTTGAGAGCCTTCTCTCCCTCAGAGCAGAAATTGTCACAGCAGGTTTCTCCACCTTTACGGTGCAGTTACAGCAGGAAGTCTCCAAGGAGGGAAAGATTTAGACAACTAAGAGTTTTAAGTGGTTTTGAACAAGCAGAGCCTTTTAGAGTGGCAGATGAACTGATAGTTACACAATGACATTTCAAGCTTTCAACTCCCAATCATTCTTAATGGCACAAAGCTAAACCCATAAGGGGACAAAGCAATTACACAGCCAAAAGTAAGTGCAGCTAAACTGTGCTTCCGAACGCCTAATTTGGGTGATCCAGCCTTCCTGATTCACACACTACACAGGCAGGTTTGGCTGTTAAATTTACTACTACACCAGTGGGACAAGAAAGGAACGCAGTCATGTGTTGCAGCATCCTCAGGCCACGTATCCGGCGAGCATCCTCTGCCTCTCAGGAAGAGTTATCCGCTTCTCTTTTCCCAAAGGAGCGTCGCTCCACTGACATAATCCTCCAGCTCCACCTGGCACTCTCTGCTAGCCCTCGCCCCAAGCTCTGCGGGGACGCAGAGTAACAGGTGATGTTTGCCTCCCACACCCTCCCAAGGCAGGTAAAGAGAAATGGCACGGGGGCAAACCCTTGGGGAACGGAGCTGCCGTTCTTTTCTGCGCACGGATGGGACGAGCTCCCCTCCCTCGCTCCTTGGCGCAAGAAGCAAAAGCCCTTGCTTTATTCCCTAACCGCGCTCAGCCAAAAAAAAGAGGCAAGGAGACCCTCCCGTCCCCGCGAATCGCCAAGAAAGTACTCGCGCTCCCCTTCCAACGCAGGCACAGGATACACAGAACAGCTCCTTCCTGGGGACCACAGGAGCCCACCCCGGCTGGCCTCCCTTGCCCCCTCCTCTTACGGGGGCGGCTGCCGCTTCTCGCCCCGCTCTGTGATGGGGAGGGGTCGCGCCCAGCCCCGCACACGCCCCGTGCGACGGCGGCTCCCCCGGGAGCCCCCCGACCCTCACCCAGCGGCTTCAACGGGAGCCCCCCGACCCTCACCCAGCGGCTCCCCCGGGAGCTCCCCGACCCTCACCCAGCGGCTTCCACGGGAGCCCCCGACCCTCACCC
>VZTG01004992.1:1635200-1674793 GCA_013397845.1 Melanocharis versteri | reverse complement strand
GGCGTCTGGGCGGGCGCGGCGGGAGCGGGATTCGAACCGGCCGTCGGTGGTGTGGGGAGAGTCAAGGTGGTTAATTGGCTTAAAACCCCTTAAAAGAGGGGGGACCCCTTGGGTGGGACCGGGGGCTAGGGTTGGGAGAAGCAGAGCGGTCTGAAGATGAAGGGCTGCAGATGCTCCCCAAAGGGTCCAGGTGGTCCCCAAAAGGGTCCAGGTTCTCCCCAAAAGGCTGTGAGTGCTTCCCAAAGGGTCCAGGTGGTCCCCAAAGGGCTGCAGTACGCCCCACAGACACACAACAACCGGGGGACAGGGCAGTCGCCACCAGCCCTCCATGGATGGAGATGCCATCGCCCGCCGCACCAACAGGCAGGATCGCTCCAAATCCATCCCCATGCGTGGTTCGCATTAAAAAACAATGCTATTTAGTCGGATACTAAATTAAGTGCTTTCAACCACAATGTAAACTACATAATTTAGAGGCACAGGATAGTGTTTGAGGGGGTTTTTTTTAGAAAAAAATCAATGGCGGCACAGCTTTCCCAAAAATAGGGAGCGGATCCGTTTCCCCAATGAAGAGCACGCAGCCCCGGCGCTCAGGAAGATGCTCTGCCAGCACAACAGCCGTGAGGCTCGGCTGTGTCAACAGCAAAGCTGTGACAATCCGCTGCCCTGCTGGGCACTGGTAAAATAAATATTAGCTCTCTTCCAATGCAAACCCTTGCAGGGAAACATCTGATTTCCTAGAGCAACAACAAAAAGTCTACGGAAACCGTTATGCACCCCGGCATTCGAAGGTCTTGCCACCCTCGCCCCACACCAGCAAGTGGATTTAAACTTAAATAAACTTCCATAACCCACTAGATGGCATCTTCCAGCAGATTTCAGTGCCTGCTGCGAGAGCCAAATTATCAAGGAAAGCATTTAATTTAGAGAGCAGGTTAGAGTTCCTAAGTCTAACTACATGTTAAGGCAGCTTGTACTTTCGTTTTAATTATCAATGAGAATTTGTCGCCAGCTGATTTCTTTACCAGAAGTGTTAACGCTTCCATTGTTTCTCCGTGGGTGGAGAAGATACCGACCCGTGAAATCCCTTCACTCCTGCCTTCAGAGCAAAGCGAATTCCCTTTATCATCACTGAATCACCTCCGGCAGTGCAGAGACTTAGGCTGCTCCTGAATAATGCATAGCCACTAAAATTGTACAACAATAAAGCTACATATACATTACCTGGTACTGTGAGAATCCGGGCTGGAAAGCTACAATACCTCTGATTTAATGCTGCAGTGCCAGTGTACTGCCATATGGACCCTTATAATAACATCCACATCCCCTTGCCTCGGCAAGAGCTCTTTGAAAAGTGGCTGTGAAATAGCAGGAGGTTTCGTAGGGATGCACACAGGCTTACAGGCTGCCCTTGGCAGAACATCCTCATTTATATAAAGAAATGACAGCCACAAAGTTTGAGAGTTAATTAAAACAAAGCCACTTGCTGGCTCGACATATGTTTAAATTTAGGATTGTGAGCCTGCTCGCTAAATTAAATGTTTGCTTCATAAATTGGCTTCAGCAGAGTTGCACAAGTTTTAACTGGGAACAGATTATGGCTGGTGCTGCAGGTAGATTAGTATTTTGTATATGTGAGAGCATCCTGAACGATCAAACCCTCTGAAGAGCCTCGTAGGAATTGAAGTCTGGCTGCTCCTCAGTTACCACTCTGGAAATGGATGTTCCAGGTCTTCCCTTTCTGCTTTAAGAGGGAGTGAGTCCTGGTGGGCTTACAGATTAAAATAATTTATGCTCCATGCAGCTGCCTCAGTCCCACATAAATAGATGTTTCTTCTAGTAAAGGTAGAGCATGTTTCCCTCTCCTCTTTCTCCTGAAGTGTTTTGGTGGAGACAGAGCTCTGATTTTGGCCTGTTGGATGCAATGCCTTGGGGATTTATCGGGTACATGCAAAATAAACATGGATTTACATTTCTGAGAAAGGAGAAAGCCTGTGGCTGTTAAGCCTCTAACTGGAAAGGGAAATGGTGTACCTTCCCCAGGCATCTTTTCAAAACAAATATAGGATAAATTAATAGCAGCTCAATCCCTGCCTGGAAGCTCTCTTTGCTAGAGAGCTGGGTTGCCTGGTTTGCAGCTCGTGTGCTGAGCTGCTGTAGGGCAGAGTGCAGCAAAAGTGGGTAACAGCATCACGAAAATTAAAAGCCTTGATGAAGGATGAGGAGCAGGGTTGACCAGAGGGACTCGGTCAGCAGATGCTGGGAAAGGGCAGGAGAGCATTGAAAAATGCTAATGGGAGTGGATGTGACAGGAATTCCTGGGATAAAGCCCACAGATGGCATGACAGCATGGAGACGAGATGGCACAGACTTAGGGAATCAGTGCTCTCCTGCCTTCTGGTCTCCTCCGACTGCAGCTCCTCAGGGCAAGGACTGACTCATGTGAAGGGCTGCATTTCGACCTTGGAACTTCTGCGGGGGTGGCTCATGGAAAGCAGGGAGTCCTTTGGATCCCTGTAAGTGAGGTGAATGGTTCTGGGATCCCCCCTCTCCTGCTAAATGGTCATAAGTGAGACAAGAGCTGGCTTTCCATGCTCCCAGCTGCTGTGCCAGCCTCACAGCATGGGTTAGGGGGAGAAAACTCTGCCTAGGGGTAGCACATCTGTGAGGGGGAAATGAGGAAAAATATCACCCAAGAGCCTGTAAGGTTTTTTCCTTGGGTTCCCAGATGCTGCAGCTACACGTTGGCACTATGGGGGATGGAGGCAGGGAGCTCCCATCCAGGCCTCTGTGTCCACACTGTGTCCTGTGTCAGATGGCTGCACCCGTAGGGAAAGGCAGCTCCTTTTTTGATATGCGTTTGTATGCTGGTGATGCTTTGTGTTTTCTGAAAATCTCATTTTTAGCCAGGAGGAGAAAAGGAAAAACAATCTCTAAAAAATGAATGAACCTCAGCCGTGGCTGTGTCACAACAGGACTTCTGTTTTCGTGGCATTTCTTTATCCTTCAGTGTTTATTAGTTGAAGTTCAGCTCAAATTTCATGTGAACAGAATTGATTTGTTGGGGTTTTTCCCCCCTTTTTTCTTTCCTGATAAAAGACAATACCCAGGAACCTGCTCACCTGTGGGCAGGAGCACAGCCCTCCTCTGCTCAGTGTGGGGGTGCCTGTCAGCACAGCCCCCCACAGCGATCCTGCTGCACTCCCCCAAACCCTGGAGCTGCTTCCAGCCAGCACTCAAGATGCTGAAAAACAATGTAAATGCCTGAATAGCTCACAGAAGTGAGATGATTACAGGCTTTTAAAAAGAAATTGCAAACCTTGTCACTGCGGGAGAGCATCCAACCCTCTCCCCATCCCTCCCAAGAAATGAAGAGACAGCACCAACATCCATGAATCCTTGTGCCCTGGCTGGGAGTTATCTGTGGCATGACTGACCTGGGTTTTATCTGCATAGAACAGACTTTTAGCAGAAAAATAAATGAAATAAAAATGGTGATCCACCTGAGCAAGCAAAATCCCCACGGTCAACAGGGAAATCTGCCTGAATTTACTTTGGACAAACAGAGCCCAGCAGTGCAGGGCAGGAGAGGGTGGCTAAAGCTGGATGCTGGTGGAGGATGCTCAGGGTCCTGCTTGGAAAGCGGTGCCATCACCAGTGGTCACTCCTCCAGCCTGGGGCAAAGTGGAAGAAGTGACTGGGTCAGTCTGCAGCTTGGAGACGTGCAAAAGCAATGAAGCTGTGGAAAGAGTTTTCCAAAGTGTAAAATTCTTGACTCCTCTGGCCTTAAAGCAGGTAATTTCACTGATTGCCTGTGGCAGGGGAAATTGCTGATGTCTAAGTTGAAGCACAGTCCTGGAAGATGAGGCAGTGATGGCTTGCTGGGAGGATAAATACTGGAGCAGAGTATGAAGCAAGGAGGGAACCTCATGCATTCCACGCTGCAAACAGATACACCTACATATCCAGAGTTTTGCTTTGCACAGGAATATATTTTTCCTCAGGAGTAACACGAATGAATGCCCCTCTTGGCCAGGCTGCCCAACCATCAGGCCCATTAGAGGCCAAGAGAAAAAGTTCTTGCTGCACTGTGCAGGGGCTGAATGGTCCCAGCTCTCCCCTCTGGACTTTGGTGGCCATTGACGACATCACTTCTCCAGGCAAAGCTTTGCACAAAGCCATGTCAGGCTGCTTTCGTCCTGGAACTGCTTTTCCAAAGCCCTGACAGTTTGTGCATAATTATCAGTGGGGCTCAGTCTAGGGATGAGGAGACAGAGGGTCTGTTCCTGGCTGTCTACTCAAGTAACCTTATTTTAAAGAAAGAAACGAAAACCACAAATGTTGTTGCAGTCTCTCTGGCTGGAATAGGCAATGAGCCTTGTCTGCTCCCTCTGCTCTGAATTCAGAGCTGCTGCAATGAATCGGACTCATTCCAAGTCCAGTGGAGCCAGGCAGACAGACTGCAGTCAAGATGTCCCCAAAACTCCCTGGCTCCCTGGCTTCTCTGAGCACGCTGTGAATTTTGAGGCCAACACTCTCCGTGCTTCTCAAGGGATTTGGAAGCTCACGCTCTAATAATTAAGGCAGCTTTGAACATCGTAGCCTTCAGCCTCACTTTTCTGTTCACCGTAGCAGCCATTAGTGCTTGGAACAGGTACCAGCTCTTAAAATGGGCTCGCCAAGGGCTTGCATGGTTTTGACAAGGAGGAATTTAAAGAGTCTCTCCAACGCATATGTGAGAGCAACAAAAAGCTGATTTCAGTGGAGGTTTGCAGCTTTCCTGAGAACAGGATTAGTTTCTGCATCACTGAGCTGAACCTGGAGGATAGGTCTGCTCTTCTTCCTGGACACATTCTGGGATGAGAGGAACATCACTTGGGTCCAAAGTCTCCTTTTTGGTGGATCTGCAATGGATCAGAACATTTACATGCTCAAGCCCTCTTTTAACAGATTATTTGCTAAGTGTGATAAACTCTGTTTACACCACTGAAAAATAACCATGTGGAAAGGGGAAATCAGGATAAAGATGCTTAACCCAGCACTAAAAAAATATAGAAAGGGAAAAGTAAAGCTGGTTATAAGAAAATTTAGGTGAAGTGATTAAAAACTTAAGTGATACGGATAATATCATCTGAATTACCAAGGGGAGAGCATCAAGGGCTGTAAAACCTAAATAGAGCAGAATCAAATTCAGAACAGATGTCAAGAAGCACCTTCCCAAGTGGAGAATCAAAGAAGCAGGGAATGACCTGCCAGGCAAGGCTGGAGTGGACACACTGGGGCTTTTCAAGATGTGATGTGACCCTGGAGCACAAGCCTGGGGCTGCTTTAGTGGTGGACTTGGCAGTGCTGGGTTAAGAGTTGGACTCCATCACCTCAAAGGTCTTCTCCAACCTAAATGATTCTACGATTCTAAGCACAGAACAAACTGTGCCAAGTGGCCTCTGTGGGATCCTACCCTGCCTTCTGCATCTGATACAAAATCAGCTTCAGGATTTTTCATCCTGAGGAAAAAAATGACTGCACTCAGCGTGGGGAGCCTGGGCAGCTCTTCCCACGGGAACCTCCTGCTTCTTCAGCCCTCTGGATTGAAAGCACCACATGTTCAGCCTTGGAGGGGGCCTGAGCCACCCAGCAGGTGCTTTTTCCCACCCCAGGGAAAAGGTGGCATTGCTCCACCCATGCCATGAGCCAGTGCAGAAGGTCTGCAGTGGGGGCTTCGCCTTCCCCCCTCTTCCCCACGGATCCTGCCAGAGCTTGTCCTGGAGACACTGATTTCTGCCACTGCTGGAGGAGCATTTGGCAGCTGGAGTGGCTGTTAGCAGGTGTCTCAAGTGCCCGACTGGAGGGCACGGCACTGAGCCTGCCCTTGCTGGGCCGCTTTTCCAGCAGTGGGAAGGCTCTCTCTTAAAATAGATCCTCTCCAAGGGCTCTTGTGTTCAAGAGCTAGAAGGAAACCAGCACCTCTGTCCTTTATATTTTGTCTCTAAAAAGAGAGGCAGAGAAAGCTGTGTTTGAGAAGCAGAGAAGGAAGGCAGACATGGTGTGGGATGGGATGAGAGGATGAGACTGGGAGGGCTGTTGCTCCCTGGAGTCGTGGTGCTGATCCATGGTGCTGAACAGGGAGAACCAGGAGCTCTGTGGCACCAGGAGATCGCTGCTCAGGCCTGTGGGATGAGCCCTACTGGGTCAGGTCAGACCTTCAGCTGTGTCTCAAAGTCATTGCCCTCCACATCTCCAAGGAGCCTGACTCCTCCAGGCTGCCCTGTGGCTGCAGGGAGCCATCAGCCAGAGATGGAGCTGCTCAGCTGCTCAGGGTATTTTGCCGGTTTTTTATCTTTTAGAGATGAATTCCTATCTCAGCATCAGAGGTTTGGATACCTCATGCTTTCTTATTCACATCCCCAGGGTTGCTCTTGTTCTTTCTGTTTCTTCAGAGCCTGATAAAGCTTCTGGCCTCTGAGACACACAAAGACATTGTGGAAGGAATTGTACAGCTCCTATCAGCTGAATCTTGTAATTCTACCGAAATTCCGTTACATTTTAACTCTGATATACAGAAGTACACAGACACTGTCTGGAGGTCAATGAAGAGGCAGTTGTCTCCCTAGAAGGCCCTGTCCCAACAGGCATTTCAAGCAGGCAGCCTTTCCTTTGGAGGAATTTTCCCCTTCTTTGACTGGGAAAATGCTACAGTGACCTGCTTGGACTAGATGTTTGCACTTGGAAAGGTGAAGTTCAGTGCTCCCTTCATCCTGAAGATCCCAAATGTCCTTTCTTCTCCTCCCTCTATAGTCTGCTGTTCATCCCTCCCATCCTCCCCCTTCCTCTCCTCCTGCCCCGTGAGGCAGCCAGTAATGAGTCTCCTGGGGCAGCAAACAACAGCCTTAAGTGTCTGCGTGCCTGAGAGGCACTGATTAGCCTGGGACCATCAGGAAAACTCACTGTGACAGGCTCTCAGTGCTCCCTGGGCTCCTTCTGCAGGGAGGACGAAGTGGGAGCACCAAGGTTGGGCTGGGGTGGGAGTAGGAACAGAGGAGGGATGATGCTGCCTTTGGAGGAAGCCTGGGAAGCAAAATCCTGCACGTCCCACATCCGTGTTGCTTAGCAGGTGAGTCTGCAGGGCCAGCACGAGGCACCAGAGACATCCCAGGCTGTGGCTGTCACATCCCATTGCTGTTCCTGCTGCTGAGAAGTGTTAATTCAGCAGCCCTCTGTTAAAGACTTGAGCCTACTGAGCAAAGCCCTGTGCAGGGTTTTGTGCCTTATTCCCAGGGGATACAGCAGGATGAAAGACAACTGACAGCTGCTTTGAGCGTCCTAATAACCATCATCTTGCAGTGCACAGCACCGTAAGACAAAGCACTTCCCATGGGATTCTCCCAGTCTTTCCCTCCTGGGAAGCACATCAAAAAGTTTCAGAGGAGACAGGAAAATTCACCCACCCAGGAAGGCCTCAGGCCATGTCACAGAGAGGCTGCAGAGGGGAAATCAGGGCCAGAAAAGTCTCTTGGCCTGAGCTGTGTGGTCGGAGGGTCGTAGGGGTGGAATTGGGGGTCCCCCTCTTACCAGGGCAGAGACAAAGGGAAGGGGTTCATGTTCTTCTGTGCCCCAGAACACTCACGTGCAGTTCTGGTGTTTGCTTGCTTAATTTGTTGGAAACTGAGCAAGAAAGTCAGTTCTGGGACTCTTGGATTTCAGCCTGAAGCTGACGCATAGGTTTGCCCAGGAAAGCAAGCAAGGGAGGAACCGGGTGAACCAGAGTTGAGAGAGCAACATCTTGCTTTGCTGCTGGGCTGTCTGAGAAGGGAGAAGGGAAGGAAAACACAGCAAATGTGTCCAGCACTGGAGAAGAGATGCTCTCATCTGGAAAATCACATTTCCCTGCTCCTTGCACAGGGATTGCAAAAGCCTGGACTCTCCTGTGGGAATAGTTCCACACAGACTGTTTCTCCAGCCACCATCATGCCTAGCTCCCGCTTTCCTCCCTGAAATAAATACAGACAGGCCAAGGAAGAGCAATGTGGCTGCAAATCTTCTGGAGAGCTGTGTCAGAGCCATGGAGAGCCTCATAACTGTGTAATGGGGTATGCAATAAGCCTAATGAATCTCCATCACCAACCCACGGGCGTGCCCTGGCTGTGTGCGTTGTCCTCTGGCACCCTGAAGGCAGCCAGCAAATAATCAAATTAGGACAATCCCAGATTGGCTGGCGATGGCCCTGCCAGCTCCTGGCACAGTGGCTGTCAGGGCAAGCAAGCCCTCCCCACACCATCCTGCTTCCCACGGGACTCCATCCCTCCCTGGGCTTGGACAGGACCCGTCCCTGCCGTGGGCATCAGGGACCACGTGGGAAAGGCTGTGCACCTGCCCCTTCCTGGAAATGCTGAGTGGCAGAATCACTAACAGTGGTGATGGACAGCAGTGGGGAACTGTGCTGGAAATGGGCTGGAGAAGCAGGAGATGCAAGGCAGGGAGAGGCCACGCTGGGGGACTGCGTACGGGTTGTGCATCTCTGCCAACACATCGGTTCCTGAAAGAAAAATACAGTGACCACAGAGCTGGTTGGAAGTGTTTCAACAGAACAAGTTTTTTTTCCCCTCGGAGATTGCCAATTTGTTAAATCCCAGTTGTTTTGCACAAGCAGACTTCAAGGATGCTGTGACAAACCTCAGGCAGGTCACAGGCCCCAGCTCTCTGGCTGACAGACCTGAGATGTCACAGAAGGGCTCAATCCTGGTGCTGTTCCTATGGGAAGGCAGGGACAGCACAGATAATGTGACACACTGAAGCTGCAAACCCCACCACTGTTGTTGAGGGCCGAGCACAGAGGCAGGGAGGCATTCCTGGTGTCTGTCACCCTGCTGACCTGCTCAGGATGTGCTGACACCCTGGTGCACCCCAGACCCACAGCCACCTCTGCCTTCCAAGTTGTTTTGCTGGAAGCACTCAGTTCCTTCCCTGTTGCCATTCCCTGGTGACTTTGCAGAATTGTCTGTGTGCTCTGCTGGGATGCAGACTGGGCAGAGTGCAGGGGACATTGGCTGTCTGGTTACAGCAGGCTGTGCCTGACATCTTGCTGGGGACCACAGGGACTCTCAGCACAGAAAGCTGCTCCTGTCTGGCATTTTCCCGGGCTAGCACATATTTCAGGTCGGGCCAACATGGTGAAGATGGATTTTGAACTTGCTAAAACCATGCGCCTTCCCATCACTCCTGTCTGCTGGGGAAATCACCCACCCTGACACGAGGCTCCATGCTGGGGAGAACAGGACACTGCAGTCTGCAGACAGACAGCATGGAGAGCAGCTCTTCTGCTGATGTAGAGCCCCTGGGAACATTTCTAGAAGCATTTCTGCCATTCCAGGCCCAGGGATGCAAATGATCGCTGGAGGGTTTCTCAGCTCTGGTCTGACATGTGACAGAGACAGGGGAATCAGTGAACTTCTTGCCCAGCTGAGACAGCCTGGCTGTGGGCTGGGAGGACTGGAGTTGTTTCCCCAAATCAAATTCCCTGCAGTAGTTTGGCTTTGCTAGAAGTGGCATTTCCCACCTTACCGTAGGACTGATACCTTACTTCCTAAATTTGTGCCTCTTAGTGCCTGGCTTTAGGTAAGCACAGACACACGTGGCTGCTGAGCTTCGTGTGCTGCCCTTGAGCTGGGCCCATTTCCTCAGAGGAAAAAGCAGCCAGAGGAGAAGAGAACACAGGGGAGAATCTGAGGGGGAGCACAAAGGACTCTGCTGGGCTTGGAGGATGTGGGTGGTACCGTACCTGGGTGAGATGTGAGCCTGGAGACCCTCTGAGTTTTTACAATCTAAAGAGAGCTCAGGCTACCTCTGCTAAAGAAGAAACTAATACATTCACAGTGCCCAAATGGCAGCTCCACTGGGAAGACACAGCTTGTGGGATTGGCAGAGCTTTCTCAGGAGCAAGCAAGGAAGCCTGGACTTGGCCAGATGTAAATAGTCCCAACCATCCAAAGCAAATAATCATGAGAGAAACTGAGATGTAAGAGGCAGGTGCCATTGTCTGAGGTTTGGGAAAATGTTCGAAAGAGCAGATTCCTCTGTCAGGCTCCAGACAACCCTTCCACTCAGCACTTAGGTAGAGTCTCATTGGTGTGGGGTCAGTCAAAGGAAATCTGTGTGCTGGTGGATGGTGTGGCCCTCGAGCCACTCACAGTCAGTCTTCTGGGACATCAGGTGCCCGTGCTTGCTGTTGGGAACATAAGCTTTGTATTTAACACATGCATCCTAAATGGGCTTTTTTTTTTTTTCCACAGACCTGAGATGTGTGCTAACAGCTTTCTCCTGTCCTGTGGGGGCTCTCAAGGCACTTTATGGAAGGGAAATGCTAGTGTTTCCTCCTCAGTGTGGTGCCAGGGGAGTCTCTAATCCCTGTGGAGCTGTTCTGTGGCAGACAGGCTGAAGAGGAGCCTCAATGCCCATTCCCTGGGCTCCTGTGCCCAGAGCACGAGGGGAATGGCCCCAACTGCATCCTCTGGCAGCTATTGTGCTCTGGCTCAGGGCTGCCAGGCTGCCACTGCCTCCCTGTGAGCTTTGGGGACTCCCAAAGTCCCTGAAATACAGGGCAGTGACTTAAGAAGGGATGCTGTGAGGAGGTAGATAATGCTGGACAAGAAGAACGAAATTAAAACAATAAAAAATGAGCTGATATCATTCCTTTGAGCTTCCACAGACATAAACCCTCTGCTCTACAGGCACCCGGGTATATCTCATCAGCGTGGCTTGGTTTGTTCCTCCGCATATTTTAGTTGTGTGGACGAAGAGGAAAGAAATGTTGTGGCAGAGAAGAAAGACTGGAGAAGACTACAAAAAGATGTGAGCTGCCAGTGTGTTTTGAGTTGCTTTATTCTGAATCAATATTGAACTGAAGAGGAATTATAAATCTAACAGATTACAGCTGAAGCAATGCCAGGGCATCTGTTTCTAGATATCCTTCTCTTTTTTTCTTTTACTGGCTGGAGCAGCTGTTTTTACAAGAATCCACAGTAAAAGAGTTATTAAAACAAAGGGGGAAAAGAAATAACAATAAACGGAAGATATATGGCAGACAAGGAGTAGCAGAGATGAGGGGCTGGGAAATAAATGGAAGAGGAAGAATTTGACAACCAACAGTTTGTAACCAGCGTCAGGTGCTACAAAATCTGGAAGATGTTTGTTTTACAAGACAGTGATCCCCAGCTCCAGGACTGTGCTCGGTGATTTATGGCTCCTGGCAGCTGTTGCAGAGGTTGAACTAAGAGCAACAGAGACAGAAAAGTGTAAACCACCCTTGGCTCTTGCCTGTTGTTTCATAATGGAAGGGAATTTATTAGTAGGAAGCCCGTGGGGGTGGCCGGGGGCACCTGTGGGCAGGTTCCCAGCTCCATTTCTCCCCGTGCTTAATATCAAACTGACTTTTGATGAAATTCAGGTTGTAATTAAGGCAAGGGGCACAGAGCTGAGGGCATTCATGTGGCTTAAAGCCTTACTGTGCTTCAGCCAAGATGATGCAGTCAGCAAAAGCACGCTGGTAGCCTGGCTGGGGATAGAATAACGTGTCAGAATAAAGCCCTGTGAGGTCATGAAGCCCCTTGTCACCATCCTGGCTGGCCACCACAGCTCTCTGGGAAGCTGTGAACCCTCTCAGCTTGGTGTGCCTTGCCTGTGCATTGGCCTCCAGCAAGTTACACAGTCTTTACTTTCCCAAACCTTTATGTAATGTAGCAGGTTTCTCCAGAAACTATTCTAAAATAAGCAAAATGAACCAAAATCTGGTGTCCCTCCCATATTTTGACCTTTCCTCGCACACAACCTTTTCACAGTCTCCAGCTCTCCAAAGGGTGGCTCACAACCCTCAAAAAGCCTTTTCCAGTGGCATTTTGCAGGATTTACTGTGGTGCACCCCTCTAGTTACACTGTCCCCGATTTTTGGGAGCTCTGCCATATTTAGGTGCTGTGCCCTTGATATATGCTTGAGATCTTGAAATCAGGCAAAGACCCCTCCTCCAAGCACAGCTTATCTCCACAAGCAAGGGTTCATATTCCTCTCGTTGCTTTACCAGCACTGATCACTGTGGCTGCCAAAACTAAAAGGAGGATTTTGAGTTGTATCTGGAGTTGCTCAGAAGCCAGAAAAGAAAACCATCTGTCAAAAACCCATGTGCTTAACTTTCTGTGCCAGGAACGACCCCTGTGCTTGCAAACAGCACTGACCTGAGAGGCTCAGGGGGGATGTGGGAGGAATCCCCTGCTGCAGCTGACACAAAACCATTCAGGTTGTCGAGGATTTGGCCTTGTGCTTGCTTGCTTCAGGTTTATTGATTCATTTTGCAACAATGCACCGTAAATAGATTTATTCTTAGGGTTATAATTGAGCCGATGAGAGCTTGGGAAGTGGGGACTGAAAGCAAGCAGAGCAGAAATCAAGCCTGAAAGAAGACACTGGTGGAATGAACACATCTCCCAGATGGTGGGAAAGAGGAATTAATGTTTCTCTCTCTGGACACTGCACTGGAATGGCCCTGCACGCCCACATCCAGCACTGCTCTCCTTTGGGGCCAGCTCTGCTTGCCCATGGGGGACACTTGTGCCCACAGCCTGTGCTGCGCTGCCACCAAGAACCCACACCCAGTGCTCTGCTGTGTCCTTGGAGGCTTCCATAAGCCCCATTCCTCCCTCCTTATGGCAGTGCCCCGTCTGCAAATCTAATTTTTAATGCTTTTTCAACCTCAGCCCTCTCCATTAAATGAGGAGAAGCAGAATTCTCTTCTTTCCCTTTCTTTTTCTAGCTTGTGATTTTAATTGCTGAATCTTTCACCTCTTCTAAAGCATCCGAGGAGCGCAGAGAGCAGTGGCCCTCCAGCCACCGCTGCAGCTCCAGGATGTGACCCAAAGAGAAATTATTCAAATAAATTTGCAGTCACCTCACAAACAGCTGCTGAGCAGGAAGGCGGGAATCTTGCCCTAGTCCACAATTTGAAGCAGATTATTCACATGGTGCTGCTGAGGAGTTAATATACCTGGCTGGGACAGGACAGAAATGATGCCTGCTTAATATGACAGAAAATAAATAGAATCTGCTTTCGAAGGATGCACTGACCGAGCTGTCGTGCCTGATGCTGGGGAGACAAGTGTCTACAAGCTTCAGCTTAATGTGGCATGGAAATGTATTGGGCTGTATTTATGGCCATATACAATACTTAACCGGCTATTGTGCTGATTAAATATTTAATTGACTGTCTGTGAGGAGAAATGCACCATTAGTCTATAGGGAATTACACTGTTCCTTGTGCCTGCTCTTAAATGAAATGTGTAATTCGTTGTCACTTAAGCATAATGTTAACTGTCCGTTAAGGACATATTTTCAAGGGAAATAAATACAAAACTAGCTTGCTGGCATTGCCCCAGGTGAACCCTCACGTGCCTCAGTGTGGGAACAGCCCTCAGGGGCATCCCAGGGCTTGGGGGGCAGTGGGGAAGGACAGCCAGGGAAGGCACTTTGGGGTTCCTGCACTGCCAAGTGGCTTTTGGAGGTGCTGGTTGAGGCTGATTTCAACCCCTTTTCCACTGTTTTTTCGCTCTATGGCTGTCCAGGTGCTGCAAGGGGAGAGAGAAAGCCCATCAGGATGCTCCTAAAGTGCCTCTGCTTGCTGCAGTGAGCTCAGTCAGAGACCACCATTTCTTTGCCTAGTTTTGTTTGCAAGTCCAAATTCAATGGGGAAAATAGAAGGAAGAAAGAGGCAGGGAGGAAGGCTTGTGAAAGCAATTGTTTCTTCCCTTCCTCAGGGCTACCCCGGGGTACAGCAAAAGCAAAGTACGTGGAGCAGAGCTCTCTTGCCTTGCAGACTGCACGGTGCTGAGCACCTGCAAGAGAAAAACTGGGAATGTGCTGAGTTCTATTCCTTATCATCGTCATTATCATTATCATTATCCTTAAATGTAAACCCTGCAGCTTGTGATGCAGAAACTGGTGGTATTTATTGGAAACCCACCCTGCTCCTGGTGCTCAGCATCGCGCTGAGAGCTGTAGAGGCCGACAGCTAGTCTGAAGGCTTCACAGATCTTAATCTGGATATGGTTAGCTTCCATGAGAAAAGCCAGTGAGAAGAAAAGTAACCAGTTTTTACCCGTGAGAATGTAGTATCAACAGAAGTAAGAAATCTAAACAATAGGAGAGAAACAGCAACAAGTCTGCACCTGATGTTTTTCTAAATTCTTCAATGCTTGTGTTATAGATAGCCAATAGCATTGTATTGTAGTAAAATAATAGCCAATGAATATATTGTAGTAGTTTAGCAAACAATGCACATGAAACACAAATGATAACATACAAAATTGTATAAAAGAGGCTGTGCTCTTAATAAACGGGCTTCTTTGCCCCTGTCCAAGGCACCGTCTGTGTTATGTTGTGGCTGCCCCAACAGCGACAGAGAGCTGCCAGCAGCACGGCCCCCGATGGCTGCACAGCCTCTGCCGGGCAGAGTTCCCCCACCACGGCTGCTGCGGCTCTGTGATTCATCCCAGCAATGAAACTGCCATCTCTGCTGAGTAACTGATCCTTCAGCAGTGTAACTCTTTTTCCATTGACAGTTTGGCAGGCTTTGACAACTGGCTCCTTCTCTTCAGCAGATTTTCATGTCCCTGCCTGCGTGCCGGCTGCAGAAGCAGCTCCAGGGCAGCATCCTGACTTGCAGCGAGATGCCTGCTGTGGCTGATGCTTAAAAGCACTGGCCAGCGATTGACATTCAATAGCTAAACCTCATATTCTGAATACTGCAGCTTTATCTGTGTCCTTAGAGCTGACACTGATTGGGCTGAACTGTCTGATAAGCGCAGCTCTGTGCTGCTCTCCCACGCTCCCTGAGCTAAGGGGGGTTTTAACTTCCTGATGAATGGTCCTGAGCTCCAAAGCTTCTCTTAACAGGATTGACCTGAGGACACAGCTATCCTAGGGCACGTAACAAGGGAAGTCCTGCCAGGACAGGGGCAGTGAAAGCACAGTGTTAATTTCAGCCAGGATCCATGTCCTCGTTAGATGCAGGCAAAGTGTGACATTTCCCTGGCTGGCACGGACATCCCGGCTTGCCTGGCACCAAGGCTTCATGCCCATGATCTGCTGCAATGCCCCCAGGCAGGATCATCTCCTGCAAGTACCCCAATTCAGCCCTACCACTGTGGCTGCTCATCTGTCCCCCCTCAGCCTGTGCTGGAGCTGGGAGCTCTTTGGGGCATCCAGCCTTGAAAGGAGCTGGCTCAGAACTGGGGAATTCCCTGGGGACGACAAGGTGGTGGCACCAGTCATGCAGGACCAAGAGCAGAGCTGCAGGCAGCAACATCCATCTTCCCAGTGTTGGCTGGGAAAGCTGCTTTGCCACGAGGGAAGTGGAACATACGAGTGTCAGCAGCCAGGGATGCCTCTTTCCTCTCCTCTGCCCTGCCCTGATGGTAGGGGACACACACGTGGCTGGGACAAGCTCTGCCTGTGCTGCCCCAGGGACATCGTGGTGATGGTCTGTAGGGAGCTTCATTCAGCACTGAGCAGCAAAATCCAGAAAATCCAGCCTGGGTTTGCTGCAAACAGCTCCAGGACAGGGGACACGGCTGGGAATGGAGGGTGCACCTCGTGGTGTTTTTGAATGTCTGAGTCCCTGGTAGCCGTGTTGGGAAGTGAAGAGCAGAGGGAGGGTCCTGTCCTCCGACTCCAGTGGTGTCACCTGCTGCCAGCACCCCTACAACCATCCTCTGGATGCCCTCACTGTGTGCTGTGAGGTGTGACAAATCAGAGCTGCCACCATCCCCATGGGGACCAGTGCTGCCATGCCTGGGAGCACCAGGGAGAAGTCACCATGGCTCCATGGAGGTATCCCAGCTCTGAGATGCCTCAAGTGCCAGGCCCCCACCTCCCAGCTCCAGGACCTTCGGGGAGGCGAATGCAGATTGTCTTAGGTTGGTCGGCTTTTCTTCATTTTTCTCCTGTTTTCCTTTTTTTTCCCATGGCTTTCACACCTCCCCTCACTCTCTATTTTTAATCAACTGACTCAACCCTGGTTTCAGTGCTTGAGGAGTGGAAAGGTGATCCCACTCCATCAGCAGGGCACAGCCCACACCTTTCCCCTCTGTGCTGCTCCCCAGCCCACACAGTTCTGCACTGTCACGTGTGTATCCCTGCCAAGATACCACTGTAATATATTTTTGCCTCCACGGAGGTGGGGTTAAGGGGCTGAGGATCTGAAAGCCCTGGTTTGGAGCTGCATCAGCCTTTGGGAGATGCAGAAGAGCATCCTACCAGCTCAGCAGACCACAGCCTTAAACTAGGACACCAGAAGGACATCAGCGGCCCTGAGTGGGGGACAAGGGCTAATGGAAGTGAGAGGCTGGTGGAGAGTTTGAAGGAAGCTGATATGGGGTCAAAAGCCCCTTCCCAGTCCAGGGCTACATCTGGGTGATTTCCTCCTGGGAACTGCACGCCTGTGTCAGCCCTTCCCAGTGCCAGAAGCACATCTGGCTGTCCTGTCCTTGCTCCAAGCATGGTGGTTTGAGCCATGCAGGATGTGTGTAGGTCTAATTCTGGACTTTACTTGGCCACCAGCTGAGATTTTGGTCGGACCCCATTGTCCCCGTCATGGGCTGAGCCCATCCCCTGCAGCCTGGGGAGAGGGGGCAAGAAGAGGCATGGGGTTTCAGCTTTTCTTTAGAACATTAATCACACTTTAATTATATTGAAACCTGGAGACATGGCAAAGGATTAAGTGGATTATCTTCAAAGTAATTTGTTATCAAATATTTATTCTTCTGGGAAGGGAGATGCAGCCTGAGAAATTCTGCCTTATCCGTGCTGCCAGCCAAGGACGTGTCATGTCCTTCGTGCCGCCCCCTGCCCTTACCCCCCCCTGACCCCTGGTGCAGGCTTGACATGCAAAGCACCATCCCTTGTCCCCTGGGGTCCCTCGTCCCCTGACTCTGGTGGCTTTGAAGCCCAGCGCTGTGTCAGGGATTTGCCGCTGCAGGATTTGGGGGATCCCAGTGCCTTACTGGTGGTCTCTGCTGGGCGAGGTGGCACAGCGGGAGCAGCCAGCAGCGCTCACCAGCTCTGGCAGCGGGATGGATGCTCCCGGCCCCGCTCCCTGCCAGCTCCCTGCCTCCAGGCTGGGAAGGGGCCGGGGGCTGCAGCAGGCGGCAGCTCCATCGCTGCCGGAGGAGCCAGCGAGATGCGTGGTAAATCGGATTCAGCCTGAGCTCTTTATCCGTTCGGCAGACTGTGGGTTTAGTGCTTGGATGCTTCATTAACTAATAATAATGAGTCATTGTATTTGCCTCCTGGGCATTGTAAATGATCCAGTGTCAGGAGACGCCGCGAGGACACGGAATCGCAATGAGGCTGAAACGGGCTGAGCCTCGGAGCGCAGACACGGCTGATGCAGACTGCGCTCCCCACCTGGGGACACCGTGCCCGGGGAGGGGACAGCTGCGCAGGGACGTGGCCTCGCTGCGGCTCGTGGCCAGCCAGGCTCACGGCACCGGAGTGCACCGGGGGGCTGGGATGTCCGCGGGGTTTCCCTCTTCCCTCTGCTCGCGCACCTGGAACAGGAGCTGTTCTCTCCATTTCCCTCCCATCGATAAAGAGAATTTTCAAGCTCTCACTGAAAGCAGCTCTCGCAGTCCCCCTCTGGTGCTGCACCTCAAGGTGACGTGACGGGTGCTTGGGGACCAGCCTTAGTGGAACATCTCTGTATTTCTTGTAAGGATAATTCCTCCTCAGCAGTGGAAGCAGAGTGACGTGCAGCACGGGGGAAATATGAGTGATAAACCCCTGCCCCTGGCATGTGAGTGATGCCTGCCCAGTGCCTGTCAGAGCCCCGTGTGCCTTCACACTGCGCTAGGGGTGAAGATGTGCAGGGCGCTACTGGATGTGACACAGATACCTGTCCCCTTCCTTGTGCCTTGCTTGAGGGTCTATTTTGCCTCCAAAATCTTATCCCTGGTTAAAACAAAGGGGAAGAAAGAAGTCAGCACAAAAGCAACAAGGGAATAATGAAAAAAAAAAGATAAAGAAAAAGAGGGAAACCAGCTGGTGGGCTGAGTGTGCAAAGAGCAGGAGTTGAAGCGAGGTCATTGCACCTCACACATCGTCAAGTGGGACAGCCAGACCCCAAATTTCACCTCAGCTGCATGCCCTTTGCTGACAGTCTGCCAACCTCAGTTTTGGGGAACCAGGCAGCCTCCAGTTCAGAGCCAGACCCCACGAATTGTGGGTTGGTGCAGCATTGCAGTCACCTCTGTTCACCCAACATCACCCCACCACGGAACGAGCCAGCTTTGTTTGACAAGACATTGTTTTCCATAAACCATGTGGACCGGCATTAATTAGATTTCTATCCTTTAATTCTTTATTAATTGAATCTTACATCTGCTTGTCTTTTACTTTGTGCAGGATTAAAGCCAGGCTGAGCAGGCAGCACCGATCTGGGTCATCCCCTGTTTCTTCTCCAGGAGCCAACTCACCTTTACCTCCTGCAGCATCCCTGGCTCTGGGCTTCACTCCAGGATCTGGCTCGGGCAGGGCACGGAGCTGAGGCACCCTGGCCTACCACTCCTCCAGTGTTTATTCCTGGCAGATGATATTTAATAAGGCCACATAATTAATGAACTAGAAAGTGCTTCAGCAGCTTGACGTGAGACAAATATAGCTGCCTGCTCATTTCCAAATACCAAACAGAAATATTTGCTGCCTGTTTCTGCCTGTTATGTATCATTAGCAATTTTGCCATCTCTATTAAGCATTTGTCTGTAACAATACAAATACAATTTTAAAAACTCTGTTGTTATCGCCCTTAGCCCTTCTGGGTATGCTTTTTCCCTGGTATTTTCATTGTTTTCTGAATTCTTAACATCTCATATCTTCTGTAACATAAGAACCACTGTTTGGTTTTCCTTGGCCATATATACATACGTACATTTTCCCACTGTAATCACTGCTTCCATTTCACCACTGACCCACAAGCTTCCTTCTCTGACTCTGTAACCAGCCCTTGTTGGCCCTGAAAGATCCCTCCTAATTCCCAGCTGTGTATTTTTCCACGAGACTTTTTCCCCTCGCAGCCAGCCGGAGCACAGAAGCCTTCCCAGGGCTGTGATGGCTGTTTACAGATCCTCCTGCCTGGCCCCGGGCAGGTTTATTCCCCGCCATGGCAACGAATTCTGCTGCAGGGAGGCTCCTGCTGTGCCTGAGCCCCCGATTCCAGGCGGGCTCCTGCGGCCACCGAGCCCCAGGCGAGCCGGACTCGCTCCCTGCGCTCCCTTGTCCCCCCCAGTGACCCCAACCCGCCCTGCTGTGACTCAGTTTCCCTTCCCGAGCGCTCCTGTTACACAACATCCCACCTTCGCCTGGCTGTGGGAGGTGATGCAGGGAGAAAACTCCCACTGCTGGAGGTGGGAAAACGGGGAAGAGGCAAAATGTGTCAGCACGGCTCCTGCAGGCAGCAGCGTGAGGACACGCGTGTGACTCTGGCTGTGTTCCCTCCTGTGCGAGCGGCTCCACAGCCCGGAGCAGGGAGGGGTGCTGCCAGGACAAACGGGCAGAACCTGCTGCAGGGGATCCAAGGCACACAGAGACCTGGAGGAAACGCCCGGCGGGGCTTCGTGTCTGCCCCAGCTGCGCTCGGGGGATGCCACCTGGGAAAGGGGAAGATGGTGCTGCTCTGCTGGGGCAGATGTGCCAGCGTGTGGGACAGGAATGGAAATGGTGATGTGCCACCTGGGAAAGGGGATGGTGCTGCTCTGCTGGGGCAGATGTGCCAGCGTGTGGGACAGGAATGGATGTGGTGATGTCCCACCCGGTCCCCGTGGTGGCAGCCCTGTATCAGATCCTGTGGGACTGACCCACAGAGCTGGGAGCACCTTCTGGCATTGCCCTGGTACCAGTTTCGGGGCTCACTGCTGGACTCTCCATCTTTGAAACAGTTGTTTCTACCCATCTGCCAGCAGGACCCTGCATCTGCCTTCCCCTGCTGATGGGAGGGGAAGAAAACTCAGGAGGAGGTCCCAGCTAAGCTGGTCCTGCCTCCAGGACATTTCCTTGCATATGGATTAAAAGAGAAACAAAGTGGATTAAGGTCTCTGCTGCTCAGTTCTTCCCTGAACCTCCAGGCATTTCCACCCATGCAGATGCTTGTACTGGTGCTCGAGCAGCCCTTTGGCTGGAGGCAGAAGAGGGAAAAACCACGTGGGATGAAGTTTTGGGAACAGAGGAGCCGATGAGGCTGGACTCTCCGAAAGCAGCTTCCACAATCCTCGGGGTGGAGATGGCTCAGCACTGCCCTGACAAAGCAAACCCAAACCGAACACACCATGACTTTCTACATTTTATTCACGTTTTCTGTGATCTCAGTATTCTCCTTTGGGTTTCTGAGCTTTCGTGCCTGTTTGCATCATTATTTCCAGGCCTCCTCCTGGAGTATGAGATCTCAAAAGGTGCTCCTGGTACAAAGGAAAGCCACGAGGCAAGGAATAACCAACACTGGAGGAAGAAGGCAGCAGACACCACAAGGCTGGTGGGAATTAGCAATTTCACAAACTGTGACTTGTGAGCAAATTCCCTGCTGGAAGCTGGCTGCAGCTCTCCCCGAGCCAGCTGCCTGCCCAGACTGGGCAAGCACACAAGTGTATGAGCACAGCCCTTGGATCTGGAGCCCCATCTGGGCACTGCAGGAGCTGCCTGCTGAAATGCTGCCCTGAGCCCAGCGAGGAGCCCCTCCCCAGCACTGCCTTCCTTGATGCTGGGGGGTTTTTGCCAGCAAAGCCCCATCATTACGCTCCTGCCCCATCCAGGGTGTAGCAGGTTTGGGTTGATGGCCCCGTGGCAACCAGGAGGAGCCCTGGGAGCTCACAGTCTGTCCTGAGGGACCATGCTACTTGGCTTGCTCACAGCCAAATAGGTGGATCAAAAGGAAAATATCAAGCTGCACTGTCTGGGACCTGAAGTTGTGTCACTGCACCTTTTTGCAGTGTGCAAGACTTCCTAAACCAGGGAAGAGCTACAGCAGGATGGGATGTTCCAGAACAGGGGGGACCCCACTTTGTGCCTGGGGTGAAGGTGGGAGAGCCGTGCCCTGGGCACACAGATACTGTCGTTGTGCTGGGAATAGGGTCCAGATCTCCGTGCAGGACAGACCATACTTCCTCAGGTGGCAAAATATCCCCTAGGCTCCAAACAGGCAGCCCCAGGTCACTCGTGGGGCAGGTGGATGCACAGGGCTCAGGGGCTCGGGGGCAGCCCAGGGGAAAGGGCAGGAGGGGGAATCAAGGCCCTAAAGTGAAGCAGAAACACAAAGGAAATTTTCCCTCCTGTCATTTAGCTGGCAGAAGGTGACACTGGGCTTGTCACCCGCTTTCATTACGTCTCCAGGGCTTTTCATGCAAATTCAGGCAAACAATTTCTCGGCTCCCTTTTAGCACTCTGGGAGGGCCAATTTCATTTCAGGAGCAGTGGGGAACAATAATCATCTTGAAGTGTCTTCCATCCTGAGAGACGCAGATAAGAGCTGCGCAGTGGACTAACAGCACTAATTTGACGTTTTCAGCTGATAGCTTTGCAGATGACAAAAATCAGACACCATAAAAAGCTGGTAAACTCCATAGCAGCAGGGTTACCCCCTCCTGCACATCCCTCCCGCTCTCCTCCTCTACCCTGGGAGTGAGATGAAACCCTCTGTCACCCAGCAGTGACAGTCCCTGAGGTCACTGCTGCTCATGGCCGTGGGGAGGGGGGTTTGCTGTGGTTGGGGCAGGTTTGGCTGCTGGCTGAGCCCTGGGAAAGGAGCAGAGATCACTTTAGTGCTCTGAGATACGAGCTGACATTCCTGATCCAGTTCATGGAGCCAAGCAAGAAATATCCCACTGCAGCAAACCTTTCCGAGGTATTTTCCCAATCCCCTCTGCCGTCTGAGCCCATGAAGAATTTGCAGGCAGCTGTCCTTGTCCCCCTGCCATGCACTCTGCCAGCCCCTTGGCTCACCCAGGCGTGCACAGGTTCATCTTGCAGCTCAGTAAATCCCGCTCCCTTCACGGGATCCCAGCTGGGTGCCCAAGCCGTGGGTGGGTGCTGCTGCTATTTGGGAAATCAAGCGGCGAGGTGACAAAAAGTGGCTGTAAATGTATCCCCCAGGGAGTCAGGCAGGGGCTGGCCCTGGGCTGGCCTGGTGGAAGATGGAGCCATTGAAACCTCAGCAATTTGTGTGGTCCAGAGCCCTGTGTGCAGGCAGGATCAGCTCCCTCTGCTCTGCCCGGGGACAGAGAGCTCAGCTGGGCTGTTCCCCACCATGGCAGTGTCTGTCTTCTCCCCAAACACCCTGCCCTTGGTTTAATTGCTGCCCTGGGAGTGTTTCCCTGATGTCCAGCCCCGAACGTTCTTGCTGCTGCTTCAGTCCATCCCACCTGGTCCCAACCAGCAAAGGATGGAGGACGGGCACCTCCCTTTCTTGACATCACTTTTCCCATTATCTCCTTAATACAACCTGCTCTTTTTGAGCCTGAAGCCCAGATTTGCCAGCCAATCTTCATGGTTTTTGCCCCATGTGACCCTCCTGGTCCCTCTCTGTCCCCTCCTGCATCTGGTGAGGGTGGTGTTCCCTCCATGAGTCCCTCTGATGGGTATTAATCCCACTCCCAGGCAGACACCAGCAGCCTGGAAAGCTGCACATCAAGGCTCAGTGGAGGATTCATTTCCCTGAGGTCCCTTTTTTTCCCTTCTATTTTCCTCCTTAGATAAAAGACAAGATTGAGTGACCAAGGCATATATGAATCCAACTGGGCCCGATTTCTGAGTTTTAATTTCTGCCAGGTGTGAAGTCTAGGGAATAAAAACCCGAGACAAAGGCACTGATTTCTCCCTGGTGCAAGCAGAAGTCCAGCTCGTGGAGCACAGCAGGGTTTGTTCACATGGAGTTAAGCTGAGCCACAGGCACTGGGAACAGCAGCTAATTAAACTGGTGACACTGGGGCAGGCTGGGCAGGGCATGCTGCAGAGAGCAGAGGTCTTGCTGACAGAAGGCATCTGCTGCCAGCTGGGAAATGAAACCCCACCCCATGCTCAAGAATGTGATTTTGAAGCCATTTTTGTACCTGAATTGGGGTGAAATGCAATATCAGATTTTTTTTTTTTCCATGGGAGGAGATATTCAGCACAGCTTTAGGAGAGCTCAGTGGGATTTCTCAGCTCAACATGTGACTGCTCAACCGGTGCCCATTAATTTTGTTTTCTCCCTGAAGGCAGAAATGGGACTAGGCAAATGTCTCTGGCTCTCCCACCCTTTCTCCCAGAGGAAACTCATATTTTTTCATCAATCTTGAAATACTCCCAAGGAAAAAATGTTCATTTTTTATGAGAGTGGCATTAGAGCCAGCAAACTGTAACCATGGGAAATTCCTACCTGATATGAAATTCACCTCACTCACCTGAGCTTCGATTGCTTTCTGCCTCTTTTTTTTAATTATTATTTTGACCACAAGCTGCTGAGGACAGGTACTGTTCCTCCTGGAGCTGCTATGACTCTCCTGTGGGATGAAGGACAGAGATGCCCAGCCCAGACTGAGTCCTCCAGCAGTTCGGGAAAGATGAATACCAAGAGGAAGTTTCTCTTACCAGCACCTGCAGCTCTGCTTCTATCCCACATCCTTGCCCTTTTTTTTGATTGCTGATAGCAAGCACCCCTTTGAGACTTCCCTTCAAGTGTCTGCTAAAGCTGGAAGTGTCATTTTCCTGATATGATTCTTGAGTTGCACTGCAGCAGCCCAGCTTGGCTTTGGTCCTGCAGCAGCTGTGTCCTGCAGACACCTGGTGTGGGGAGGAGATGGCCTCGGCCATGCTCCATCAGCATCCTTTCCTCCCACCTCACATTGCCCAGTGCCTGCAAAGGCTGGCTCCCTCCTCCTCTGGCATTTATTGTGGCTCTGCCAGAAAAAAACCCAGCCCTACTTGCTTTGTTCCTTGCAGGGAAACCATACAAGATTTCTCATCTTGCTCCCAAATAGAATGGAATAATGTCTTGCTGGCCTGGCTGGCTGCAGTTCTGGGGAGGCAGACTTTGTGATGTGGTGCTGGTGTAGGTTATGTGTTGCCCATGAACCTCAGGTGGGTGTCACTATTTTTATTTTCCACGGGCAGATTTCATAGGAAATCTACTAGAGATCACCCCTCTCAGCTCTGGGGCAGGGCCAGCTCTCTCGGTGCCCTTGCTGGTCAATATTGCCTCCCCTGTTCTTAATCCCTGCTGTTCACCCTGCTCTTGGAGCTGGGATTAACATCCCAGCATCTCCCCTCAACCTCCTCTGCTCCAAACTGAGCCCTTTTGCTTTTCCCTGGCATAGGGGCTCTGGAAATGTGTGTCCAGCCCACGGAGGCCGTGTGTGTCCCTGCAGTGGCTTCTGCACAGGACCCCTGGGGATTAGCAGGGGATGGACAAGGCACTTAGACACGGGAGATAACACTGCTGAGATATTTACACTGCCCACTGACCGATTTCTCATCTTGCCAGAGGGCAGGCTCAGCCCTGCCGTGCCCTGGCTGCTGGGAGGGGGAGAGCTCCTGCTAGGGAAAGGCTTTCCATGCCTCTGCAATTGGATCCTCTAAAAAATTCCTCCTTTCTTTATGATTTTTTTTTTTTTTTTAGTGGTAAGGAGGGGGATGTTGGTGGGAGAAGTGGCAGTGGAGGGAGCAGAGCGTGGGGAAACCCACGAGGAGGAGGCTGAGCAAAGCTGCCCCATCCCATGCAGGGTCAGTCGTGCCTGCAGGCTGCCTGCCAAGTGGCTGTGCCACTCCTGTAAAACCCCCAGGCACTCCTCCCTGGTCTTCTCCAGGGAGGGACTTGCAAGATAATGATCTCCTGCTTGTCAAGCTAAAAAATAGCTCCAGGAAATGCACCCTTGTAAGGGACACCCCCGGACTCTGCACCTGCCTTTGCATTGTCACAGACCACATTGCAACTGGGATTTTTCCCTTGAAGGGAAAAAATCCAGTATTTGGCCAAACATGTGGAGAAATATTTGCAAAGTGTCAGCAAAAGCATCGAAATGTCCTCATCTCTGCAAGCTGTCAGAGATGAGGGTATGAAAAGGGAGCTGTGGCCCTTGTCCTTCCCTGAGAGATGCTGAAGGAGCAAGGCTGCAGTACCAGCATCCCTTTGTCCTTTGGTGCCCAGTCTGGGACTCCAGCTAAATAAAACCACAAAGCTCAAGCGTTAACTCCACAATATCGAGGGGGTAAAGATTTTTGATGGGTCTTCTTCCTCACGCTGTGGCTGGGTGGGCGGGCTGGCGGGTGAATCTCATTAGCCCAGTTACAGTAAAATGCAGATGAGGCTGTGTTTTGAGGCTCCTGCTTCTGAGATGGGGCTGGATCCAGGCTCAGCCTGCAGAGGCTGCTGGCTGCCTGGCAGGGACTTCCCAAATTCTCACCAGGAGCTCAGCTGAAGGATGCTCTTTGCTTCCCTTCATGAGAAAACTGCAGGAAGGTTCATCCCCGGTGGCCTCTGGGGATCCCTCAGCCTTCATGGCTGCTGTCCCCAAAATCACAGACGCAAATTCACATCTGGGTGGAGCCTTTGCTTCCTCTGCCATGAGGCAGCCCTCCTTGGGCAGCCTGAACATATGCTGGAGCTGGCTCACACCTTCCCCACCTGAATCCTGGGTTTGGCATCATTAGGAAATAATACCCTGAAATAATACCCTGGTTCTTTTTTTCTTTTGCCAGTTTGTATCTCCTGGCTTTGTGCAGTTCTTGGCTGCTCTCTCAGTCCCCAGCTGGTCATTCAGGACTGCTGCATTAGTCCTTAGCCCTCCAGCCAAGGATGCTTTTTGCCAGTGGTCCCCAGTAAGCAGGGTTTTGCTCAAACCGGTGTTAAGAGATGACAGCAGAAACAGCTCAGAAGACTTTTAAAACCCTGCTGCTCTTGAAACTTTTATTTAGCTGCAATAGCTCCTGTGTGATCCCTGCTTGGGCTGCTTGAACGACAGCTGGAGACTAATGTGGGCTATGATTCCTGGGGACGACCAGAGCCGGAGAAAAAGGCCAGCAAGGATAGTGGCAAAAGTGATGATCTTGCTAAGAAAAGCTGTAACAGAAAACCCAGAGCTGCCCATAAATCCCATCACCATGTTATGCTACCGAGCAAAAACCAAAGCCAAGGTAAAAAAAAATCACAAGAAGTACCCTGCTGTAAAGCCTGTGTATTGTAAAACTCAAGACATAAAAATAATAATAAAGCTGCAGGAAAATCTGGAGGCACAAGCTGTGACCCAGCAATAACAGAGCATCCCAGGGACATCGTGGGCAGGAGAGGGCAGCCAGTGAGATCTCAGCATCAGGCTGTGGGGTCTGACCTGCAAAACTTGGTCTCTTCCTTGTGTTCAGCTAATTAAAATTCCTCGGACTAAGGAATAATCATGTGCATTATGAAGCGTTTCCCCCCTGCTAATATTTTAATTGCCAGCTACTCCCTGCTCAGGGTGGGGAAAGGGGAGTAAGAAGTTGAGAAGTCGTGGTGAATCATCCGCAGGAACAGATGGAGTGAGGAGGGGACGAGGGGACCGGGCAGGGATTAGCACTCCACACACGCCTCCCCACACAGCCCCCCTCACCGCAGGGCTTCTCTCTCGGCACGGCGAGGAGAAACCTGTTCAAACAACAGGTCTTGCATTAATATCTCATTCTCTATAAATAAATCAATAAAGGAAGCTCTGTTTGGCTGCTCCTCCTCTCAGCCGCTTAGGAGCCCCGTGATGCTTTAGGTCCTGCTTCATCCCTGCGCTTTCCCTCCTTGGCTGGACGTCAGTGGGAAGGGGACATCACCATCCCCTCTCTTGCATGGGCTGAGAGAGGCTGTGCAAGCGCTTCTGAGCCCTCCAGAGCTCTGCAGGTGCCCCATGCTCTTTTGGGGGAGCACATCTCAGCCCTGAGGATCAGTGGGGCTCACCCCGAAGGAGAAGCCTCTGCCCAGAGGTTTCAGGTTTCGCCATTTGTTTATAGCATCAATGCTTTAGAGTTACGGAGTCAAAAAGGGAAGTTTTAAGCCTGCTGCTAAGCCCCTTACAGATAAATGACTTGGAAAACGTATTGGGGTGCCGGAGGGATGTGCTGCTGTGTGTTTCCACAGAGGTTAGAGAGGGAGCTGGAATGGTCCTGTGGGAACAGGGCTGCTGGGATTCTGCACCCAGGGTGGCCTCATCCCAGGCTGCGAAACCGAAGAGGGTTTGGCAAAAGATGAAGTGGCTGATTAAGAGCCTCTAAAGATGAAAATGCTGTGATGGAAGCATGGGGACAAGAACAATTCCCACTGCACGGCTGCAGAATATCTGGGCTTTGGATGGCTTTGCCTGCAGTCAATTTGGGAATTTAACATGACACTCAAGAGAGCAGGGGTGGGAAACCCAGAACCTGCTTTGCCTTTTCTCCATATGTGCTCGCAGGCTCCCTGTCATTTTTGTGGTGTGTTTACTCTTTTTTTTCCCAACAGCTTGTGTCTTATTGAGGAATTACGATCTAAACCACCGAGGCCCTGAGGGACCAGGGCTCTGAGCAGAGAAATGCTGTGTAACACCTCCCAGGGTGGATGGATGCTGGCAGATACTGCACTAGAACAAGAAGTTCAGGTGGTTTAAGATAAACCACGTGTGCTGGGTTTTAATGCATATGCAGAGCTGCTCTGGTTCCTGACGAAGGCAAGAGACTGGCACTTCTGAGTCTGCAGCTCATGAAAATTACTTACAACAAAAATTATTAATATTATCTACAGGGAGCTGGTGCATGCAGCCATTGACCAGCACGGTGTCCCACAACGGAGATTTCTGCTTTCTTGGAGTATTTGTTCAGGTGTCCAGAGCTGAGCAGCTGCTCGAGGCAGGAGCAGTTTTGCCTGGTGATGGAACAGCCACAGAGCTGGGTGTGAGCTCTGCCAGGAGCAGCATTACAGGGGGGTGATTGTCCCAGAGGGAGCAGAGCCAGCCCCCCTCATTCTCTCTCGTGTCTCAGGCAGGTCACCTGGAAGCACATCAGCTCCTCTGACAGAAGGAAACCCATCATGCTTTTCCAACCAATGGGTCTGTGCACGCAACATTGCAACTCCCAGTATTTTCTGGGCAGCTCACCTCAAGCCCCTCGTCTCACTGGGTGTCCTTGTTGTCCTTGTCGGTGTTTGGCATCCCGTTGCTCCCTGGTGCATGCAAAAGGGCTTGCCACCCCTCCTGTGTGGCTCTTGTACCCGAGTCCCGAGTGTGAGCCGAGCCCTTGAGCATCCAGTTTTTAAGAAATCAAAGTACTGTTCCTCCAGCACTGAACCTCCCCCCGTCCCCTTGCTGCCTGCATGTTCCGTGAGGCAGCGGCTGCAAAGGCTGCTGAGAGGATTGAGGAGACCCCGCAGGGCACCTGTGGCTCAGGATAAATCCTGGCTGCTAACCCTAAAATCTTTAAAAGCATAAACAACTGATAGGCCCTGGTCTTCTTGTCCTCTCTGGCTCCCAGATGCATTGGGAGTGCACGAACTCTGGGCTGTGTTCCACCTATGAATCCACTGTAGTGATCAGCTGTGGGGTGAGTGTGGCACGCTCTGTTTGGAGCAGGTAAGTACTGTCAATGGACATGTTAGGAGTGCTACCTGATGAGCCTCTTCCTCTCCTCTCCTCTCCTCTCCTCTCCTCTCCTCTCTCCTGCCTACTTTTGTGCAGCNGTCAATGGACATGTTAGGATTGCAACCTGATGAGCCTCTTCCTCTCCTCTCCTCTCCTCTCCTCTCCTCTCCTCTCCGGTGCCTCCTTTGCTGCAGCCAGGCGTTGATGGGTCCATAACTCAGAGCTGGTGGAGCACAGCACAGTCCCAGCACGTTACAAGGTGATCAATAATGAGTAGGAATTAATGCACTGGAAATGATAGATTCAGAGTCAGTCTGGAGCGTGGCTGTGGGCTGTCACTGTTGCTTGGCCTCGTGGGGACAGCAGGGCAGGTCGTGGGTCACAGGCAGCTCCCAGGGCATTCCCTGCACCTGTCTGAGCTCAGAGATGTGCACATCATCTTGGCTGAGCTGGCTGAAGTTAAAGAGCTCATGCAGACCTTCCCAGGAGCCTGGGGATGTCTGTCCAGGATGATAAAGGTGAAATAAGTCCCAACCTCAAGGCACCTCATGCCCAGGCTCTCAGGCAGAAAAGCAAAGCTCCTTATGGACTGGAGATAAAACTGAGACCCTCTTGAAGCTCTTTACAGAGTGGCTGGCTGCAGCTCAGTGTGGGCAGAGCAGCCTTGATCTGGCAGCAGGACCTTTCCTGACTTTCCCTGGATGATGCACAGTCTCAGCTGTTGTGGCTGCACTCCACCAGCTCGGCTGGAGGAGTCCTGGCTCTGTGCTGAGCCGGGGAAAAAGCAGCAGCATTTCCTCTCCTGCAGCCACAGGCACTAAATATCGCCCTAATAATCAAAAGCCTTCTCATCTCTGTAAACCACGTCCTGCTAATTCATCCTGCAGACACAACCCAGAACCCATCCTCTCCCACCTCACTCATTTTCCACTTTCTTTGACCCTTTATTGCCTAATAAATGGTGTCTGATTCAATTCTGGCCTCTGCTGCCGTGGTGGTGGTCCTGCCCAGGACAGGCACCATCCCTGGCTTGCCTGGGCTCCTGTCCCCACCTCCTGCAGGAGCAGCACTGCCGAGGGGATGGGGACAAGTGGAGGGGCTGGAGCAGCAGCAGAAAGCTCCTGAGGCCCTCCACTGAGGAGCTCTTTGACAGTCAGCTCCTTGCTCCAGGGAAGGAGCTGTTTTTGAGTGGGCCATGATCAGGAAATGCCCTCTCTCAGTGCGGTATTGGTTCATCTCTTTTGCCAAGTATCCAAAATAGAACCACACTGTGGCCTGTCACCCAAAAGCAGTGATTGATGGCACTGAGGGGACAGGGGCCGTGGGAACTCTGTGACAATTCAGAGACCTCAGCTCCAGATCAGGCCAGGTGCTCTCTGGGGTGATTAGTGGCCTCAGAGCTCCAGGAAGGCTGGAGGATGGCACTGTGTGGGCTGTGGCTCTGGCACACACCCAGATGTGGTCCCTGCCTTTGAGCTCCCCCCTGGGAGGCACTGGGAGAGGCAGCACTCACAGCAGACACATCCGCACCTCTCCGTGCCCTGGGTTTGCCAGTGTTGCTGTCATCTAAAGAGCACTTCTGGTCTCTTCCCCATCAGAGATCTCTCCAGCATCATTTGCAGCAAGCACAGCCAGAGGGGCACGTATTTTCGGCAGCTGCTGAGATGAGGAGTCTGCAGGAAGCTTCCTGCATCATCTGCTGTGGTGAACCCACCGGCTCCAAATATCTTCTGTGAGCTGGAGACAGCAAGTGGCTCCTTTGGCAGGCTGAGCCTGTCCTCACACCCTGAACGTAATGTTATAAACATGAAATCTCGTCAGGGCTGCCAAGGAAAAAGCTCCAGATCACAAATACCTGCCATTACAGCAAGATGGCCAGGCAAACAGCTTCTTGCACCAGCGCTGCCTTTTAAGTGCTCTCAGCTGGGGTCTGATGCAGCTTCTTTGGGTTTGCCGTTCAAGAGGGAAAACAAATCCATTTTTATTTTAAACAGCAAAATCACTGCCTGGATTCACTGACTCAAGCCCCTTTGGCATGACGAATGCTTTAGCCAGGGCGTAAGGAAAGTGCTTATTTTTCGTGGGGAGGGCGGGTGGGTGCCTGGTTCCATCCCTTCCCAGCAGGAGCTCTGTGCACGTTGCTCCCAGCAGCTCTCCAGGCACTGTGGCGAGCTTCCCCGAACGCTTCAGTGCATAATAGGGACTGGTTCAATAATCCCATTACAGCCTGTCTTCAGGATGCCAGGACTAATTGGCAGGCGCTGGGACCTTCATCCCCAGCTGGAATTTTATTGCTCATCACAATTAACCACGATGCTAAAGTCCCTTGGCCACACACGTGCCATTAGCTCAGCCTGGAGCCGTGTCCTCGCCGGGCACTTTGGGGGCCCCACTGCACCCTGTCCCCAGCCTCCAGCAGGGGAAGTTCATGGTTATTGCTGCAGCTGATTTGCCTTTACTTCACGCAGTTTGCAGCTTAATGGGATTTATTTTGCGCATGTCCGGTTGGAGCTGCTGCTGGAAGCCACCGTGCCAGCAGCACTGGGGAAGCCAAGGACAGCCCCAGGCTGGCACCTGGCTGTGGCGATGGGATGGGGAAGAATGGCCCGAGCTGGCGCTGCCAGTCTGAGGGGCCGTAGGAGGGGCTGTCATTAGGCTTTGCTGGGCTGGCCACATTTCTCTCTCGCAGCTCTTGGCCTCCCCAAACTGCCCTTCTCAGCAGAGCGCTTGACATGTGCTTCACTTTGAAGGCAGGCAGAGGCTCAGCTCACTCCAGTGCAACGGGCACATTTGTTAAAGTCTGGGGTTTGGGTTTTTTCCTGATCTAAAGCAGTTAAACAGCAACTGTGGCTCATCCTGGTGGCTTGTTTTCATCTGGGATGTGCCGCTTCTAGGGAGTGGCACATCTTCTTTTAGGGAGAGAGCAGAGAGCTGAGGACAGACTGACAATGCAGCTGGTGTTGGTTTTATTTCCTTTTAAGCAATTCAGGCTTCAGAGCCTGTTCCCACTGGGGCACTTGGTGATGATGAGGAATAAACTCTTGCGCCCTGTGTTTGTATTTCCCACCCTCAGACGTGACTCAGATCCCAGTGTCACAGACGGAGCCTTTGAAAGCACACGAACTTCCACCCACCACGTGTCCTTCAGCTGCAGACTAATTACAAGATGATACTGGACATGCCAGAACTTTACAAGGCTTCAGAAAGTGATTAGNCTCCTCTCCTCTCCTCTCCTTTTCACCAGGGATTATTGCAGGGTCTCTGTGCTGTGCAGGGCTCTCTTTGCCATCAGCTTCTGGAGGATTTTTAATCAAGAGCTAGTATCTCTTGGTGCTGGAGCAGAATGTCAGGCACATCTGGAGTGCTGCAAAGAAGCCTTTGGGATGAGGATCTGTCATGGGGAAAGAAAGTGTGGCTCTTTGGAAAAAACTTGTTGAAAAGAGGATGAAAAGGAGGCTGGAAGAGATTTCTCTTGGTTTTCACAGCTGAGGCTGGCATGCAGGAGTGACGAAGCCTGGCAGCCTGCAGGATGCAGCCGGGGAGGGCTGTGCCACCAAGCTGCACCAGCAGCTGGCTGGGGCTGGGCTTCAGCTGCTGCTGGAGGAACCACACCACAGGAATGATGGTTTTTATGTTAGATGTGGGCTACAGAATCAGGTATCCACTGAGCAGCAACCTCAAGTACATTTCAGTACTCTCTTCACTGCTTTTATGTTGGATAAACCCCTGGTTCAGGCCATTTCTCCCAGCTAGAGCTGTTAGTCTAAATTAACCCCTGCCCTGAAGCCACTCTTTCTGGCTCCAGGTCATGTTGTCTTGGTTTCAAGCCCATCACCCTGCTCTGCCAGAACCTGGCAGCACAGTGGGATGCTGTGCCCAAAGCCACCCCGGGGAGCCTGCCATGCCTCCAGGAGAGCANCCACGTGTCCTTCAGCGGCAGACTAATTACAAGATGATACTGGACATGCCAGAACTTTACAAGGCTTCAGAAAGTGATTAGACAAATTCTAGGAAGAAAAAAAAATCCATCAAGAGCTATTAAGCATCGAGACAAGTTGTGGGACCCAGATGGGAGGATGCCAAGAAAATGTCTCTCCAGACTGTCTGTTCTCTCCACTACATCCACTCTTCCAGAACAAGCACTGGGACGTTGGGCTGAAGAGGCACTTGATCTGGCCCAGACACCCTGATTTTGGGCTTCCTCTCCTCTCCTCTCCTCTCCTCTCCTCTCCTCTCCTTTTCACCAGGGATTATTGCAGGGTCTCTGTGCTGTGCAGGGCTCTCTTTGCCATCAGCTTCTGGAGGATTTTTAATCAAGAGCTAGTATCTCTTGGTGCTGGAGCAGAATGTCAGGCACATCTGGAGTGCTGCAAAGAAGCCTTTGGGATGAGGATCTGTCATGGGGAAAGAAAGTGTGGCTCTTTGGAAAAAACTTGTTGAAAAGAGGATGAAAAGGAGGCTGGAAGAGATTTCTCTTGGTTTTCACAGCTGAGGCTGGCATGCAGGAGTGACAAAGCCTGGCAGCCTGCAGGATGCAGCCGGGGAGGGCTGTGCCACCAAGCTGCACCAGCAGCTGGCTGGGGCTGGGCTTCAGCTGCTGCTGGAGGAACCACACCACAGGAATGATGGTTTTTATGTTAGATGTGGGCTACAGAATCAGGTATCCACTGAGCAGCAACCTCAAGTACATTTCAGTACTCTCTTCACTGCTTTTATGTTGGATAACCCCCTGGTTCAGGCCATTTCTCCCAGCTAGAGCTGTTAGTCTAAATTAAACCCTGCCCTGAAGCCACTCTTTCTGGCTCCAGGTCATGTTGTCTTGGTTTCAAGCCCATCACCCTGCTCTGCCAGAACCTGGCAGCACAGTGGGATGCTGTGCCCAAAGCCACCCCGGGGAGCCTGCCATGCCTCCAGGAGAGCAGCGTGCCTCATCCCTTTGGTGTCCAGCTCCCGTGGATCCCTCCTGCTGCACCTGCCCAGGGCTGCCCAGCAGCGCACTCACCGATGTTCCTTTTTCCAGATAACTGAGCCACTCCTGTGTCCAGCGTCTTTTGGAGGAGGAGATCTTGGTGACACAGGTTCACTGCCTCCTCCCTGCCCAGCTGGGAGGTGCTGCTGGCTTTGGGCTGCCTGCCCCTGCCCGTGTCCCAGGAGGGGACCTGGGGATGGGGAGAAGCGAGCGCTCGGCTCCTGCCTTCTCATCTGGCTTTGAGCTGTGGTTCCAGCACGGCGCTGTGTGTTGGGGCAGTATTTCATGCTTGCCGGTGTCGGCTGATAAACCTTTGATTTTCACTTCTGGGAATAATAGCACAGTAATGAATTATATTCACAAGAATAACTGTAATAGTCATAAAACCGCAAATAGAAGAAAATTGTAAATCAGTCACCCCCTTGTAATGTGCTTGCTTCATCTGAATCACCCTCCCTGGGCAGATTATCAATTTTATTTGCCTTTTCCATCCTAAACTTTTATTAAGTGGGGTGCCTCATGCGTAAAGATACCGAGCACAGGCCATATGTTCCAGGGATTTATCTGTTTACTTTGCCTTCCTTCACTCCCTCTCCCCTCCCTGTCATGGCTCTCGGGACCTGCAGGCAGCTGACCTCGGACCATAAAAGACACATGTCCCCAGTGTCACTTTACCTTTATTATGCAAAAAAATAGGCTGTCAGTGATGCACAGGCCTTCCTCTGTGCCGTGCAGCATTAGCCAGACCCTGCAGCATGTCTAGACTTCCATGTAATTAAAAGAGAAAGCCATTAGCATAGCTCCAGGGTAATCAAGGGGACACATCCTCAGCCCCAGTGTGTCCTGGGCTGTGGCACGAAGATGCTGCTGCTCCTGGTCTGTGGGACAATGCTCATCCTGAGCCCTGGGGGTAAATGGGGCAGCCCCCAGGCTTGGAGAGGAGTGAGAGGCAGCAGGGAAACATTAGGGGCAGGATGGTGACAATTTGCCACTGTGGTGGTGACAATTTGCCCCTATGCTGCTGGGACTGAGCAGATGGGGAGCGTGGCTCTGAAGGCAGAGCTGTGGCACTGAGTGCTGCCTGTGTCTCTGATGTGGCACTCCTTGTCCTTTCTCCTGGCCATGGAGGGAGGCAGCAGCACACAAAAATTTCTGGGCCCAAGTATCTTCTCTTGCTCAGTGCTGCATGGTAATTTTTAGCAAAGTCTTCATTCTTCTCCCTTTTTATTGCAGAATCATACTAAAAAATCCCCTTTTTTTTCCCTCTAAAAGCCACCTGTTCATGCCTTTTTCCTTGTCTTCTATCAGAAATCCTCTGTTTTCAGTTGTGTTCAAGGGGTGCAAGGCTGGCACAAAACCAACACTAAATCAATGCTGATGGGAAAGAGGTGAGAGCAGCCCAATGAGCTGGGGAAAGGTGCAAATTCCAGTCAGCAAAATGCAGCTGCTGGGTTCGGTGACCCTTTTGGAGGCAAGCCGCACGCTGGAGCGGAGTTTGCTTCAGCTGGATGTGAACCTGCCAGGGCCTGCACGGTGTTTCATGGCTTTTGGAAACACCGGCTGCAATTTTCCATCATAACACAGCAGGGGAAAAGGGAAAAACCACAGACCGTGTGATTTACGAGATGCTTCTCTTGGATATTTCCATCTGTGATCCGAAATTACCAAGCAATGTAGAAACCCCGAATTGTTGCTCCAACTGCTCCCATTGTGGATGTTTTTGCCATGATTTTCCATGCAGCTCCAGCTTCTCCTCCCCCATGCCCAGCAGCCCTCAGTGCTGGCTCCGGCCCCTGCCCAGCAGCAGGTTGGTTTTGTGGTTCATGATGGTCAGAGCATTTTGGGTTGTTACTGGTGGCTAATGGAGCTGAAACCATCTGCACCCATCAGGGACTCTTGGTCAGTCTTTTTACAGCTTAGCAGGACTTGGAACATCTGTTGAGTGAAGGATGTGCTGGAGACCAACATTTTCTACCCTGGCAAATAGCTCCTTGCAACCTCAGGCTCATTTGCCCGAGCAACAGGGTCTTGGCAAGCACTGGAGCTGTGAGTGTGTGTTAGTGCAGGCACCGTGCTGGGCTCGTCCTCCTGGCCCTGCACACGTGGGCATTGCCTGGCTTTGCGTTAGTGCAGGCTCAGGGATGACCAAAAAGGGGTCAGGGGGTTTTGTCCAGCTCCCCATTCCTCCTCTCGTCACTTCTGCTGAGGGGCTGGGCCAAGGCCAGGCTTGTAATGTGTTTTTCCCAGTCTCCCTGGAGGAGCTTGCGTTTTCAGCCTGGAGGTATCTCAGATCACCAGCCCTGCTCCTGCTGCTGCTGGATGCATTTGGGCTTTTCCAGAGCTCCTGTTTGGCCTCATCTGAGGAAAACCAGAGCCTGCCAGGCATGTGCCATCGGGAAGGCTCCAGTCCTGCTGTGCAGGTCAGATTACTCCTGGCTTTGGCAGAGCTGGAAAACAGGCTGAGAGCACCTGAGCTGCAGAGGTGACTGGGCAGGGGGTGGGTGGAGGACAGGCAGGGGGCACAGGGGTCACTGTGACCTGTGCAGGTGCTTCACTCAGCACCCAGCACCCAGCACCCAGCATTACCTGCACCTCTGTGATCCAAGAGGCTCATCAGGGGGAGAGAACTGTCTCTGGAGCATGGAGAAGGGAAAGCCTGGAGGTACCACAGCGTCTGCTGGAGGTTCAGCCCAAGAGGTGCTCCCCAGAGAGGGTCTTGCTTGCGTTTTCCAGGTGATGGGTTGACATGTGCTCCCCAGTCCTCTGTTTCCAGAGATCCCAGAGGCTGGGGGGAGCCCATGGGGAAGAGCACTAGAGCAGAAAATCCCTTATGGGATCCCTGCAAGGTGTGTGAACTGCCCTCAGTCCTCCAAAAAGCACTGTGGGAGTGAGGTATTGCTTGTGCTGCTTCACAGCTCTGCAAAGGGTGGGGACAAAAGCCTCGTAGGAATTGGATTTTAAAGGCAAGTTGAAAGTTCAAAAGTAGCTGTAATTTGAACAGAAATGTGCTCTTTGCAGCCAATTAGCAAGGCTGTGAAAGCAGCAGGAGCATCTCATGTTTTGACAGCATTAAAAAGGCAACAAAACTAAACAGCGTGGATTGAACACGGCACCCACGAGAGCTGCTCAGAGCCGATCTGGTGGTGGCTGCAGCAGCACAGCAGGTCCTGGGGACCAGCAAGGTCCCAGCCTGCCCACAGAACAGCATCCCTGCCCTGCCCTGCCCTGCCCTGCCCTGCCTGCTGGGCTGCTGTTGGCTGGAGAAAATGACACGTTTTTTGTTAACTCCCTCCAGAGCAGTTTTGCATGCAGGGGTCTGTGTTTGCTCCGTCGATCCTCTCTTTATTCTTTTTGGGTTGAAAGTTTTCTTGGGTGGAAAGGTCAGGTTTTGGGCTGTATCTAGGCAGGGGAGGCAGTGTAAGGGGATGCTGTGTCTGCCTGGCTGTGCTCACATGAACAGATGAGTTTGCAGCTGTTTCATTTTCCCAGCAGAGTGAATCAATAGATCTTTAATTAATTTATTAATAAAATAATAACAATTAGTTTACATTAATTATTTTAGCAGACTTGGGGAATCGCACAGGTGCGGTGTCACCTAGGGAGGACAGAGGAGGAGGACCCTTCTTGAGAGAGGCTTCCCTGTGTGCAGGGTGAGGGATGCTCCATTGTCCTGAGGATGCAGGAGACAGGTCCTCAGGTGATCTCTTTAGGGCCTGTGACACACTGAGGCTCCCAGAGAGACAGATTTTGCTTCTCTCTTGACTGACGAATAATGAAAGACTCCATGTTTGCTGTCTGGGGCTCACACACCCAGAGTCCCTCTGGGACCTGCTTGTATCAAGAACTTCTCGATGCAATCTCCTAAGGTTTTCTTGTGAAAAGGGGCTGATGTGATACCACAGTGCAGGTGTGCCCGTAAGTGACGGGCTCCAAGTGCCTTTGTCCCAGCTAAGGCCAGAGGAGGCTCTCCAGGCGCTCGTTGCACGTGTCAGGAAGGGGGGCAAGCAGGATCCAAGCCCCCTTTATTTTGGCACCTGAGAAAGGTGGAGGCCCCGTCCCTGGCTGCCTTCCTGCCCCACTGGTGAGCTGTGTGCCCTTCTCGGGATGCTTCCCCGGCAGCAGCAAGCGACCAAGCCCGAGGCTTTGGGAACGGCACTGGGAGGCAGCTCCGGCCCGAGGCGGAGCCGGGGTGGAACCACAGCCCCCGCAGCAGCCCCGCTCCGGCCGCTGGGCTCGCATCCCGCTGCCGGCCCCGCAATCGGGTTAACGAGGAGCGGCAGCGCGGGCGGACGGGGAGGATGCTCTCGGTGCCTCAGTGACCCGCTCCCTGCTCAGGGCTTCTGTTCTGCAGGTGAACACCGGAAAGCAGCTCCCTCCTTCCCTCCCTCTCTCCTTCCCTCCCTCCCTCTCCCCTCCAAGCCAAAAAAAAGCTGTGACAGCTTGATTTAGGGCTGGATAATGAGACAATTGTGAGGAGGATGGGTACAGCGGGAGCCTGCGCTTGCCAAATCATTTGGCTTAATTGATCAAATATTTTTTATGCACCGTTTATTCCTTTAAGGTGACCATAAGCCGCTTCTCCTGCAGCTCTGAAAAGAAAAGAGCAGCGCTGGAATTCACCCAGGCTGAACCCGGTGCGACAGAGAGGGGTGGGTGGCCGCCAAGGAGCTCCTGGCCACCGAGGACTTGCCTGGCAGCCCGCGCCAGGCGAGGGTGGGCGAGTGGATCCGGCCTCTCCAGGGCCTCCCGGGGCACCACCGCAGGCAGCATCCTCCTGGCAGGGCTTGTGCCACCCGGGCCGTGAGTGCCCTTCCCCGGGGACGGCTCTGTGCCCGGCAGGCTGCTCCTGCCATCCGCCGGGCGAAGGGAAACACCCAGCGAGCCAAGACGGGCGCAGGAGTCATTGCCAGGAAATGTTTTTCCCCGTGCAATTAAGTCGCTGTGATCACTAAATGCTTCAGTCAGAGCTGGATCTGTTAATCTTCAGAGGCAAAAAAAAAGGACAAACCAAATCCATTCCTTGTTGGCTTTTACCTCCCACCCTCCTGCGGCAGGATGCCGGAGGTGGGAATTGCCCTCGGTGCGGGCAGGAAGGGGGCACACAGCTCAAATTCCAACCTTCTCCTTCGGATATCGCTGCTCCCAGGTGCCGGCTTCAGCCCCCCGAGCCCCCCGTGTCCCTGCAGCCCCTCCTGCTTTGCGTTCAGACTGGCTCCCGCGGGGTCTCTTTGCCCAGCCAGGCTTTAGCACGCTGCATGCGGAGAAAAGCGGCTGCCGAGCGTGCGGTGGGAGCCCGGGTGGGTTCGGCGAGGGGCTGCAGCTCCCCGGAGGAGGAAGGGCCGCGTGTCGGGGCGGGCAGGANCCATCCCATCCCATCCCATCCCCCATCTCCCTTTGTTATCCACCTTTCCCTGGTCCCCGGCATGGTGCTGCCCCTCCTGCCACTGCCACTGTCAGCCCAGATCCTGGCTCTGAGCTCACCTGCGTGTTCTCGTGTTTGGATTCTGCTTGGCACGTGAAAACCTTGAGCCAGACTCCCTTTCAGCTAAACAAAAGAAAGCCTTCGCTGCTGAGATGAGAGCGGCAGCAGAGGTACACCTGGAGCTTCGCTGCGTCACTCCAAGGACAGTGGGATGGGAAGAAAAGCACAGGTGCTCACAGGAAAAGGAGAGAACAGCAGGGATGGCTGGCAAAGGGTAAACACGTGGACCATGTGCCCTCCTTTCCAGGGTGGCTTCACTGGTGCACTGGGAAACGTCAGGGACTGAAGGGAATTGGTCTGTCCCGTTGTCCCCATGCCTGAGGGGTCATGCTCAGCCCTCAGCACTGTCCCCCTCACACCCTGGCTGTGTCCTGTACTGCCTCTAAGGACACCTTTCCAAGCCAGGGGATGCTGGAACGTGCTCTGGCTGGGAGCTGAGATGGAGCAGCAGGAGTACAGCACCCCCAGGTGCTATTTTGGACTCTCACAGCCACCAAATTCTGTTTTCTCTTATGC
>VZTG01004992.1:1592320-1634122 GCA_013397845.1 Melanocharis versteri | reverse complement strand
ATGGCTGGCAAAGGGTAAACACGTGGACCATGTGCCCTCCTTTCCAGGGTGGCTTCACTGGTGCACTGGGAAACGTCAGGGACTGAAGGGAATTGGTCTGTCCCGTTGTCCCCATGAGGGGTCATGCTCAGCCCTCAGCACTGTCCCCCTCACATCCTGGCTGTGTCCTGTACTGCCTCTAAGGACACCTTTCCAAGCCAGGGGATGCTGGAACATGCTCTGGCTGGGAGCTGAGATGGAGCAGCAGGAGTACAGCACCCCCAGGTGCTATTTTGGACTCTCACAGCCACCAAATTCTGTTTTCTCTTATGCAAAAACCTCTCTGTGGCAAACCTCCACTAACTGTCCTCTTGCTTCACCTAGAGAATTAGCAGACAGAAAAGCTCATGGTCCTGTTGGAGCTCCTGGCCGGGTGAGCTCCACCAGCATCCATGGGAAGCAGAGGTCTCCTCTCCCACAGGCTGCTGATCCTCTGCTCTTCCCCCTTTGCTCAGAGCAAGCCAAGTGACATAAGATTTCCTTGGTCACGCACCCAGAGGTTCTGCTCTCTGCTCCTGTGCTTCAGGAATGAGCAACTAGGCTGTGAGGCTTCAGAAGAAGGCTGGAAATCCTGGAAACGTTGGAATTGAAATGCAGGGAAGAAGACAGTGAGACAAAGGTGAATTGACAGCCGGGGCTGACATTCCCAGCCCAAACTCACAGGAGGATGAGGGGCTGGCCTGTGCTCCCTGCTGCCAGTCGGGGAAGGTCACTGTGGTTGAGGCATGTCAAGAGAGTTGCTGTTCTGTATGACCACTAATGGTATTTGCAGCTCTGCATTTAAAAATTATGATAAAGGTGATCAAAATGTCAGGAATAAAGATGGATGGGGAGCTCCCTGGAGCCAGTGAGGGATTTCCTGCTTTCAGTGAGCAGCAGCAATTTATGTTTCATTTATACTGTGGGCTCAGAGCAAGGAGCAGGGCAGAAATGCTTTGCAAAAACACAGTAGGAAGGAGTACACAGACACTGAATTTGTCTCTGCTTGAGCTTCTAGACCTGTTTATGCCATCTTTAGACGTGATCAGGAAATATTGCAGGGGTTATAAACTTTTCCCAGAAAATATTTTGATGAGCAGAAGTCCCTGACGGGATGACAACCGGTAACTTCCTGCAGCCAGGTGCACCCTGACAGAGTGACCCCTTTTCCCTTCTTGTCCTCCCTCTCAAGGCTTTCATGATGCCCTGCCAGCAGGCACTGCAGCCCTTTAGATCTATCTGAGCTACGAGGTTCAAGGCTCTTTCAGAACAGTCTGCAACACCAGTGGTGGGGATGAAGGAAGGGGAGAGAGGTGCGAGGACTCTCCAGCTGCAGAGCCATTGACCTTGGCCTGCCAGCCAGGTCCACAGCTCGGGTCTTTGATGGCTGTGGATCCAGAGCTGTAGAGTGGAGACCTCTCTTGCTGTTCTCTGAGTTCTCCCTTTGTCATGGCTCTGGCACCCTCCTGTCTTCTGTCTTCAGATGTTGTCTCTTTTCTCCTCTTACCTTTGTGCGGTGTCGCGTCAGCAGCGGGGACAGCTGGCAGCCTTTCTTCCTGCGTGACACGGAGCCATCCAGCACGGGGCTGAGTCTCCGCTGACACCGTACCCACGCAACCTGTGCTCCAAGGATCGTGTTTGCTTTATTTCTGTGGATTTTAAAAAGCCCCCAAAACCCAGTAAGAAAGCAGCCTTGCTCAGAAGAGTTCTAGCAGTTAATTAGTTTCAACATTGCAAGGCCCGCTGCCCAGCAGCTAAAAATCATTGTGTTTGAATGGTGAATTAAGTCAGCCAAGCAATAAATCTGAGCAACAAAACAGTCTCTTTAGCTCAGGGAAGTTCTCTTTCCCCAAAACACTGAGAAATGGCTTTTTCTGAGAGCCCACAAGGTCATCGAATTAATAAAGCATTTCAAGTAATCTGTGGAAGTGAAGTGACACCCTGCTGCAAGAGATTTGCTGTTAAAGCCAACTTCCTGTAACAGAGTGTGATGCATATAGGATTTCCAAAGCAAACCTGTCCTCTAATTTAGGACAGTTGTCCAAACTCCTTCATGTCTGTTCTGGTCCACCGTCTCCCTCCCCAGTCATTATTTAAGAGAGTTAAGCTTGAGAAAAACTCACAGGAGAAAAAAAAAAAAAAAAGAAAAGTGAAAACTTGGGATTCTCCCATTGACCAGGCAAGATACTCTGAATATTTTCATGCACTAAAGTGAAGACACCAAGGAGAGAAAGTGAGTGAAATGCTGAAAATCTCTGGAGATAATGGTGGGACAGGCTCATGTGCTTTGCAGTGGCTGCTTTCCAGCCCCTACCACATATAAATACAAAGCTATCACGAGACTTCTGCACTGCTGCAGAATATTGGAGCTACTCCTTTCATATGAACAGCACTGGTGTCAGGGACATTTCCATGACCCAGCACAGAGAGCAAGAAGGTCCAAAGCCCAAGAAGCAACACTCAGACATCCAGGCATTAAATAAACAAAAGGAGTTTGGCTTTCAGTTGAATTCTGCTGGCTTAGGCTGAACACAGAATGATCTCTCCAGGCAAGGCAGGCACATAAAGCCAAGCATGGCCCCTGCTTTGTGTTGCCCTCCAGCTCCTTTCCTGCACGTCTGGAGTGGCCCTGATTTGGGCTGCAGATGCAGCAGCAGTAGGCATGGAAAGGAGGAGATGGATGATGCATTAAGAGATGCTTTGGGGCAGATATTAGGGAAATCTTTCCAGTAGTCTGGGTAGTTTAGCAGGAGAACAGATTGCCTGGGCGATGTGACATCTCTGCCAGCGGCTGTTTTTAAGCCAGGATGGACATCTGTGGCTGAGAGCACGTCCTGGGTGGCCTCTCATGCTCCCTTCAAACCCAGGGCTGTTCTCAGTGTCCTGATCTTTAGAGGAAGTAGCACGGGACAGAATTTTCACTTTCAACTCTTGCAAGTGGCCCATAACAGGTCGTACAGGAGAGCAGGGAGCAGGGAAGGCAGGAGGAACTCCAGCCAGTTATCCCCAATCCCTTTAGTGGAAATTTGAGTGATGGCAGCCTCTGCCTTGCACTTAGAGCTGGGTATGCCCCCTTGCTTTCCGTTGAAATGGCTTTTTGCCAGTTTGTAGAACCATTTAATATGAAATATATATTTAATAATTGGGTAACACAAAGAGGCACCGAATAGGACAAACATTAAGAAGAGCTGGCAATAGCCTCTGCAATATTGTGTCCATTGGGTCTCTTCATGAAATCCCAGCCTGGGTTCCATCTGCCTTGGATTCCCTCAGTACAAACCTCTTAAGAGAGTGTCCAGCTGCCAAACTCTGCCCTCCCAGCGCTATCACAGCTCACAGTGACCGTGGTGCCGTGGGCAGCTGAAATCTGAGGGATGCTCATCCCTCTCCAGCCCCTGACAGCCAAACCCAGCAGCTCACACGCCGTGGCTCCAGCCCCTGCACACTCATTGCCATGCAGCAGAACCCCCAGATCCCACGTGGAGCGTGGCTGCAGATGGATGGACATATGTGGATGCATTCACACCCCCACTGATGGAAACATCCCCGTGCAGCCGTAACGCTCGAGAGTGCGGTTTGCGTTTGGGGCAAGAAAGGATTTTTCTCCCATTAAATAAATAAAATACGTTCAGAGCAACTTGGGATAAAGCCATTCTAATCCTTTTATTCTTTCCAAAAGGAAAATGATTCCATATTCAGGGCACTGTGCAAACAATTAATTAGCCTAACGAAAATGAAAGGCCTAATTGCTCGGTATTATTGCGCTCACTGGCAGCCGGGCATGACCAAAGAATAGGTACTGTTTTACCAGGGATAAAGAACAAGTTTCCAGCTTTTAAGGCTTTTTTGATATTTCAGCATCTAGCAGAACGATTTTTTTTTGAATGATGGTGTAATTCTCACTTCCACATGCAAAAAAGCTGGCAGTATTTGGAGACATCTGAATGAGCTGCTATCCAATTAAAAAAAGAGGAGAGGAGAGAGACTCAGCTGGTGTGAAATGACCTGGCTGAAGGGAAGTCGATAAAGCTGTAACTTGCCTGAGTTGAATGACACCATGGCGTCTCCACTGTGTCTCCAGCTGGAGCCTTCACTCACAGAAGTGCTGTAACAGTAAGAAAAAAAATGTATTTTTTAAGGCGTGCACCTCAAATTAAAGTACGATCATCCTTGATGCAGCTCCCTTTCCAGTGATCTGTTGTTACCAGATGGAAAAGTGCTCTAAATGGATGCAGATGAATTTGTTCACTGTGGATAGGATCATGAGGGATCAAGTTACAGGAGCTGTAAAAAACGGAACCGTTATCATTAATGCATCTCTCATAGCAAGGAGACAGAAAGCAGATGCTGACTGAGTATTGACCTAGCCTGAGGAGTATGGGTCCAATAATTCTTCCTTTAGGCAGCTGATTCTCATGGGAAAATCCCCAAATATTCAGCTGTAATGCCACTATCTGCCTTGTGCAGAGACTGGCAACCAGAGACTCTCCTTTAAAAGCAATGTGGGTGAGTTCTGCTCTCATTCACACTTGCACACCCCCATGGAAGGCACTACAGAGCGCTTCTCAGCAAGCTGGATTTTTGGTGTTTGGGGTGAGGGATTACAAAAAGAGAGCTGCTTACAATATAGAATAGTACCATCATGTGAAAAAGGTACAAACAACTAAAACAGATTTGTGGCTGAAGGTCACAATGTGAAACAAAGAAGTAAACAAGGGCCTTCCTGAAACCATTCCAGACCTGTACCTGTTTGTACATGCAGCTGGGAACAGTTATTAGATGCTGTTGATGACTTTGAGACAAAAAAAAATGACAGACCCAAAGATGTCATAGCAGGAATGGTCCTTCAGATGACTGAATATCCCAGTAACCTCTGTCAGGCTGATTAACAACATTCTGCTGAGCTCAATCCAGCTGCTACAGAACCTTGGAGAGACAGGCACTCCTCACTTGTAAAACAGAAAACTCCACCAGAACAAGGTTTTTCTTTTCAATTTATTTTGCAAATCTACCAATTCATTTTATGAAAGTATGAAATCCTACGTGGTTACATTAAACAGTTACATTACAATCCAGGTAATACAAATAATCACTACAAAGTTAGTTTTAGGTACTCTTGGATAACAAGTAAATATTATGTTTTAAAAATAAGTCACGAAGAAGAGATGGAATAGCCTTGTGATTGTCAAAGACTTTAGTTTAAAGCAAGGAAACCACTGTAGATTCTCCTCATCCTACAAAAAGTTAAGAGAGAAACACTTTCAATGTTAATGTTCAGTTAGATTCATCAAAGAAATTAAGTACACACATCTACTCTCAGGGTAACAAGAATAGTTCACAAGTCGTTTGGAAACTGGTGTCAAATTTCATTCTCTGGAAATCACTTTTACCATTTAACATCACCATCATCCTTGCTTTCAGATGCATAAAAATCCTGTGAAATGCACCAGAGCTCCAAATCCTCTCTAACTGAATTTAGTGGGAGTAGGATCAGTTCCTACATTCAGAAGGTTCTCCTGATATACTGAAATCCTTACAAAACAACCTCCTTTCCAGGAAAGAAATTAATTTAAGGAACAAAATGCTGTAGTAATTCAGGAAAACTCTCAGCTTTACTATCCAGCAATTGACACTGCAACTGCATTTCTGAGGACCTTTATGCGTGGTCATTCTTTCCTCTCGACCAGCAACAGGATGTATGAAGACACCAGGTATCTGTGCTTTAAGTAAATAAAGTATAAAAATCAAAAAAGAGATCAAATCAGCCTAGAAACTGCTCTCCTGACACACCTCCAGTGTCATTCTGCTGCCTGTAAGCTGCCACTTCTGATGTGACATCTGTCAATCGTAACTGCTTCTCAGGAAGCAATTAAACAGAGCTTAGATTTTGCAGTGGCATCTCACTGTGTGTGTATTTAGGGGTAACACATCCCAAGTGCTACCGCTGCACATCCTGCAATAGTTTCACAGAAGCAAGGAGAGCTGTTTGGAGGGAAATAAGGCAGGTGCAGGTACATTCTGATGGCCTGTGGCACAAAGGAGATTGAAACAGATCATTCTCTCTTGCAGCCTTCACCTCTTCTGACTAATGCATCCTAAAGGGTGCAAACTCCAAAATCTCCCCTCACACATGTGCAACAAACCTGCAGAACCCACTGTAGCACAGAAGTGAAGCCAGCAGCTTCTCTCTTCTAACAGAAATAGAAATTTATCCACAGAGTATCTTTTAACACTGATAACCTGAAAAAACTGAAAAGAAACCAGGCAGGTCACACAAAACTATACAAACTTTTCACCTGGACATAAAGTGCCATCAAACTATGGAAGCAAAAAAAGAAGTCACTGTTGAGGCAGCTACTCGAAGTGTGTACAGAAGGCTTTATTCCCCTGAAGCAGATAAAGTTTGCTGCAGTCTTGGAAATGACTCCAAGCTGGTGGGAATGTTACTGTAATAAAGGCTAGCAATTTCCTTCCTGACAAACACCACTCTTACCCGACAGGCCAAAGGCAACTGGGGTGATTTAACTGGTGGCTGACTGCAGGAATTTCCCCAGAAGGTAGTTTAAAATGGTAATAGGTGCTGTCATTTCCCTCTCTCTGATATGATAACTATAAGTCGTTCAGCCCCTTCATTCTGAGCATGTATTACCACAGACAGCCCCACCCTGCTATTACCACTGTGCCTGCTTGTTTTCCACCTCTACTCATGTAAATGCAATGTCAAATCCTCTTAAGAATCCTGAGCAGCCCTCCAGAATCACTTGTTCAACTGACATTTCTGTAATAATAAGGAAAGAAAAAAGAGTTGTGTGAAATTAAATGGCGCTCCTGTTGCCAAGTTGTTAAAATTATATGGCAATATGCTTCCAGTAGTTGTAAGAAATTAATTTGTGGAGTGCTTACAAGCTTTACATCTACTAAATCTCAACAGGATATAAAATGCTGTTTAAGTGATACAACTTACAAATGTTAAGGAGAAAAAAAAAAAAACCAGCACCAAAGAGTGGAAGAAGAAAGCAGATTCTTGCCTGCACTCTGATTCCTGGAGGCTGGATCTCTACAGCTGAGGAAGCCAGGTGGGAGATCCTTGGTGAAGTACTTGTGTGTGTACGTATGCCAGCACCTGCAGCTCTCCCTCCTGCCACCTCTGCAGCACTGAGGCCGGGCTCTATCAGAGTCACTCCAGCCCTGCAAACAGTGGCTGGCACACAGCTCAGCTAGCCCCCCACCCTCTCTGCCACTGCCTTCTGACAGGATCAGCCAGAGCAGAGCGACTCCGTGTCACTACTTTTCACCTGCTTTACTAGAATGCTGTTCAGGAAGATGTGCCTGAGACATCTCTCTGTAGGTGATAAATTCATTTATTAGTTATGCCACTATGTGATAACTGTCATCCTTTTCTCACAACAATGTCAAATACAATACAAAACTTCGGATTTTCTATAGTGAGTGAAATCAGCAAAGTCAAAAGCCAGGCAGTGCCAGCAGCGCTGTCACTGCTCCATTCTGTGGGACAGGACCAGGGTAAGGCGCTTTGGCAATCAGCACCAAGTTTAAGCAACAAGCTTTTAGAATACACACAAGTTTCCTGCAGAATCACAGAAAACTGAGATCTCTTGGTTGTTCTCTAAGCTGCTTTGAAACTACAACAATTCGTTTAATCCAGCAGCAGATCCTGGCCCTATTCTTTTCCTAAGTACAGTACATTTTGATAGCAACACAGAAGCACGTGACACGAAACAGATTTATTCAAGCTCACCGTGGTTCTGATGGGCTACACGCACCAAGAGGCAACTCAAAAAGAGCACAGAACTCAATTCATCAGGACAACAACACTAACTCAAAGGAATTTCAGCTCAACTTTGTGAAGAAAGAAGGAGCTCACAAAGGAAAAGTTCTTATTGCAAGTTGTACTGCTCAGCTTGGTCACTTCTCACACAGACCTGAAGTATCAAAAGCTACCAAGGAGCCAAGGACAAAGAATTCCTGTTTTGTAACTATTTTAAATATAGCAAGCCTGCTTTAGAAAGAAAAGCCCCTGCACAATATTCCAAACGGCCTTTTCTAGCAGACTGGAATTGTTAAATCAACACTGACAGAAAATACACACTTCAGAACTAGCTCTGGCACCTTGCAATTTGGAAAACTCTTGTGCACATGGGACCGAGGCGGCTTGTTTGCAGACCCTTTTCTCACAGTATCCTTGGATCACCCGAGCTTCCTTCACCCCTCTGTGGATCACGGGGCTCAGCAGGTGCCTTCCTCAGCAGGCACGGAGTGGCAGCTGCCGTGAGACACGGCGTCGATGCCCTGCCCTTGGGCCTGGGGGTGGATGGACACCTGCACGGCGATCTCCTGGCCCTGCTCGCTCACGGAGCCATCGTCCGAGTCGCCGGCCGGGGAATCGCTGCGCTTCATCTCCGGGCTCCTGGGGAACAGCGCGGCCTGGGCCCCGCAGCCGGGGGGCTGCTTGTCCTCCTTGCCCACCTCGTCGGGGTCGTCCACTCGCACGGCCTCGAAGATCTCCTCCATGAACGCCCGGCAGTTCAGGATCAGAGGCGGGAGGGGAATGCTCCTGGCGAGCTCTTCGATGTACCGAGCAAACTCCATGGTCTTAAACTGAGTGACTTTGGCCAGCTCGAGCGTCTTGGCGGATGTGATGATAGGGATGCGCTTGGCTATCTCGAAAGCCTTCTGCAGCTTCTCAGCCCCTTCCGTCCGGAAGAACTCGTTGATGGCCTTCTCCGTTTTGCGGAGGTGGCTGCTCATCATGCACAGGCGGGTGATGTTCAAAATGAGGGTGATGGCAAAGGCAACGAGGCACACAATCATGTAGTAGATGCTCATGTCCCCTGAGGTGAAGATAACCCTCAGGGTGACTGTGTAGTACAAGGTCTCGTTATGATTAATGCCTGCACACGTGTACCGGCCCCGGTCAGCAAAGCTGACCTTTGTGATGTTGAGGGAATTATCAGCAATCCTCCACCGGTCACCTGCAGAGGGGAAAGAAACAAACAGAGCTGATGAAACCAAAATCCCAGGGTAAACATCAACAGGAGTCAAAGCTTGGCAGTGAGCAGACCACTTCTAGCATAGTAACAGGACACCAAGGACTGAAATGTCCTTTTCATGCTCATGACACAGAAAGCCATAACCCACTTACCCATCCTACTGCTTAATGGTAAATTATTCTGCATGCTTGCTACACTGCTCTCACTTCCTTCTCTCATCTGCACTTTCCAGTGTGCTTCTGGCTTGCTGGCTCTTTCTGACAAGGATTCTAATTCTTAACTAGGGCTTCTCACCCTATGTTAAAAGACTGTCCTCTGTAAAGCCTAATTTTCCATACATTCAGAGTCAAAAGTCAAGTGACCCATGAAAAAGATCAGTCTGTAAATGGCTCTGTTGGCAAAAGAACCCAGAATTTTCTCGAGACAGTTTTCTGCTGAGCATGCAGCGCTGACATGCAAAACCCAAGTAAAAAGAAATCAATACAAGAAGCTTTATACAGCATTTGCCGTGCATTTATAACTTAGGGGGAAAACTGTTTTCATAACTCATTTCTTCTAATTACTCTGCTTTGAACTGTTTTCATAACTTATTCTTCTAATTACTCTACTTTGAACTAATCTCCAGATGGCATTATAACTACAAAAAGGTTACTGAATACTTAAGGCAGAAAGATGGCCTCCAACAAGATCCTATCAATTAGTTCGATGACCTTCAATAATACTAATAGAGAATAACACATGCATCTCTAAAACACTTTTTAAAATTAAAAACTGCAGGGATAAAACTACAAGAGCCAATGGCTAGGAAAATATACTCCCCTTCAGTTCAAAAGGCTTAATTAGCATGAATTCCATCGTTGGCCACTACATATTGTGTTACTTTCCACAGTCTCACTGGTGCATAAACCAAAAAATAAATGTACTACGTATGTTTTAAAATATCCTGTAACAAAATTAAAGCACCAACTTCCAGTTCAAAAGGTCACGAGTTGTGGAGAATTGTGTTTAATTCATGCATTTGGAAAAATACAATTTAAACCAGAGCAATAATAAATAAAACCATCAGTTAGTATCGGGTAAGATGAGGGCTCATTTTTTCTGTGTGGAATACTGGGATGACTCTTGAACAACGTGATTCTGTGGGGCACCAAAGCAGGATAGATGGGCTGGAACAGAAGTACTCAGGTGTAATTGCCATGCAACATTTCAGAGGGCACAGGGCTTTGTTTTGCTCTCTCCTTATTTCCCAATTGTAAAAATTGGAGGATAGGAAGAGAAAATTATAATAAAGTCCCAAGGGTTTTCCAATACTGTTTAAAAGGGGAATAATGATGGATAGAAAACAGCAGGAAAACTCACCTTCATCTTTCTGTTCAAGCAGGTGTCCTCTGGAGTTATACCAAAGGATATGTTCATACTGGCTGATGTTCAGTTTACATTCAATTAAAATACTGGTCCCCTCTTTGGCTATGATATCATGGTGTGCTGGAGAACTTATTAAAGCTTGAGACACTGCATGAAGTGACGCATTGAAAGACCCAAAAGCAACTGTCCTGTTCAAAGCTACATTTTCCACTGTGAATCCAACTAAAAGATCAGCACTAACAGTCAAAATTAACAGGCAATAGCTGAGCTTCATGGAAAGCTAGTGAAAATTCTTCTTTCATTTAATTTGGAGAAATGAGGTCATATGATATTAAGCTGTCTGTATTGCTTTGAGATAGGAGAGGAGGCTCTTGATTTGTTCTGTGATGGAAAATGTCTAGGATCCAAATGCACTTTCAAGACCATCAATATTTGAAGTGGAAACTGGAGGTAAAACTGAAAAAAAAAAAAGAAGCAATAAGTTTATTAATGACAGCAAGGTTACCATGTATTCCAATTTAATTTCCAGTAAACAGATTTCGATTAGCATAATATAAACTGTCAGCTGAGAGGTTCCAAATCAGAGCTTTGCTTAGAACACAGTAATAAAATGAGGGTAAGAAGGCATTAGCACAACCTCCAGTCCACTAGATGTTCATCTTCCCAACCAAATAAATAATCTCTGGAACTATAATCATTAAGGGGAAAAAGGTTTTACAAAAAGAACAAATTGTTCAGACTACTCGAAATGCACAATTATCTTTAAAAGTGGATTCTGCATTTGTTACCAGAGAAGTGCTTTCTTAATAGAGGAAGAAAAGCGAGAAAGAGGATATAATTTCTGCCTCCCTTTCCACCAATATCAAAGTGCTTTTAAGCCCTGGTTTTCTAAAGCCAGTCTTTCATTTACCATCCAGAGAAAAACCAAAGTGCACACACACATCTGAATTTTAGCATTTACATCTACTTACTTGATTTCTGGGGCACAATTGGTATTAGATGTCTAAATACTACATATTATTTAATTACTTGGAAAAGTCTTCCAGTTGTTATCTACAGCCCGAAGAGGAAGTCCCTTTCTGAACATGAGGACACTGATGTCTACACACACTTCCTTTTTTGCAATCTCTCTTGTTGCTTCTGGATTTTCTAAGTCTGCTTCCTGTTATTCCTGATTGTTTTACAATGAGCTCCTGTTGAAAATCTTTTAGTTTATGCTGCTTCATCTCAGCAGCCATATATTCTTCATTGTCTTCTCTACCCAAACTTCATATCAATGTGAAAAATTGTTTTGTCTAGGGACAGATACTCTTCAAATTAATGTGCACAAAAGATATTTTAAGGCATTAGGATACAGACTTTAATTTTGTCTTTCGCACAAAAGGATTTTCCTTTTTTATAAGCCAGAATAAAACCAACTTGTAACAAAAGGAGATGACACTGATAAGAGACAATCTGTAATCAATTTTCCTGGAAGCCTGATCCAAGAAAATTTCTAATCCAATATGTGTTCCCTGAAGTTATGATTCCATCTAGACTGCTCCAGAGCCTTAAAAAACCATTTACAAAGAACAGAAGCCACAAGCTCAAATGTTATCCTAAAAAATATCTCACTTCATACCACTGACTGTGTGACTTCAAATTTATCATCTTTTCTTCTACAAATAACAGATGTTAGTGGAATGGAATTTCATAAATATCACAACACAAAGGGCCCCATTTACTTAATAAATAATGCAGACACTTTTCATCCTTCTAGAATTACCAGTTAACACTATCTAAAGCACTTCTGAAAAATAATGTAACATGCATAAAACCAGGTGATTTCTAGTAATTGTCTTTCAGCAGAGACAAACTAAGCATATTCAAAAGAGGGAATTCTGCTGATGCTATCCAGACTGGGAATTTTTTTCAGTGAAACTTAATTTGTCGAAGGTCAAACCAGATTCCAGACTTGACATCTGATGAGAAATGTGTTATCTGACCCATTTCCATTTCTGCTGCGGCTATTGCCAAAACCAGTTTAACAAAGAAGGCAAAGAAGACAGCTGTGTCCAACTCTCCTTCAAGCTTGACTAACCAACTCACTCACTGAATCCTGCAAGAGAAACTGGGAAACAGGCTCCCTACTTGTTTCTCTGTAAACAGCAATCCCTTCATCTGCCGCCGCCTTTTTTTTTTTTTAATCATTGGCCCCACTCTGTTTTCTATCACGCCTCTTGTCCTTTCATTTAAGATGAGACTATTGCAGAGAACTCAATTATACCATTGTGCTGGAGAAGCTACTTTCCCACAGCTAAACAGTTAAAACCACTACCAAGGCCTCTTTCATTCCTGTTTTTCACCAGCTACACTTTAGGGAAAGCTCTACTGAGTCCTGCTGCCTCTGAAGGAGAGCATCCCACCCACAGCAACAGCACAGGTCTGAAAAAACCACAACACTAAGGCTGCTGTTGAGCAACAACTATTCTTCTGTTTGAGGGAGTGGTTTCAACCTTCCATTTTTAGACTCCTGGTATTTTCAGAGTGTTTCACAGCCTGCAAAAGGCTGCTGATGCTGACCTGCTTGTTTCCGTAACCTCGTGCAGGCTCCTCACAGGCAGGCTGCGGACTGGCAGTGTGTGGACCACAGACATTTGGGTTGTTTTAAAGGTCTGTCACAGCTTGTGGTGGCCAGTGAGGTGCTGGGACCCAGACCTTCAGCTGACATCACCCCATGACCCAGCTGCCTTCAGCTAAAAATGCATTTAAAGGCTTTTGCATGCATCAGACTTGACTTCACAGCGCCTGATGCTGTTAAAACTAATGACAGTTCTGCAGCAAACACAAACCCTCATCTTCGCCCTTGAATCACAGGCACATAATAACTTACAGTCCTCTACAACAATAACCTCCCAGCTGATACTTTAGATTTATTAGAGAATAATCCCAGTGCGTCTTGTACTTTGCCTGTGCTATTGTCATTTTAAATTATTAAATTTGAATTAAGGTTTCCAAGCGTCTGTGACGTTTCTCCTAAACGACATTAGGAGTCTTACTCATTTATTTAACACAAGAAATACTCAGCAACATTTTCCCTCATAAGAGTAATTATCTTCAGTAATTGCATATGCTCTCCACTATACTTGCACTGAGCCTGCATAATGCATAAACCATTGGTGATGGGTCATTTAATTTTACTATTAAATTCTTCGAGGTCTGATTTATTAGAAATTGTTTGTCTTTTGGAAAAGCCATTATTGCTAAGCAGACAATGATCTCTCACTGCCGAGTGCTGGGAACAATAAAATGATTTGCAAAATCCATATTCTTCATCCATTGCACTTATGCAAAACAGCTGCTGGAGCTGATAAAGGACCCAAAAAGGATAAAGCGTGATCAGTGCCAACATCACAATTCTTCAACAAAGTGTTAAGCTCAAGCAAGATGAAATGCGCCAGAATAGAAACTGGCTATTTTACAACTGAACCTGAAGCTGAGCTCAACACATTTAACCTTTATTAAACCATAAGTTGTAGCAACAAATAGCAGTGGAAAGATAAAAATCTGTGATGCATGTGCTTGTATGAGTCATCCTTGGCTCCTACCCTGAAGAACTGTATTTGTGTCTAACTTAGAGCACTCTAAGTAGTCCCACTGAGGTCAGTGGAAGCACTGATAGTACTTAAAATTACACACATTTATATGGCACTGCAAAATTGGGGCCCGAGAGGTTGCAAGTTATATGGTTTTAAATTCACTGCTTATAACATCACTTCATACCTGGAGTAACGTGAGGCAATAAACCAAGACACACCTGACAGAGCACAGGCTGCTGATGTCTTGCAGAAATACCATTTGCAAGCCCCCTCTGACCCTCTGTCAAACCAGGGAGACGCATTTGGCAGAGCCCTGCAGACAGGAACTCTTGGGAAGTTTATGAACATCGACAGCATGGTCTTGACAAGAGCCACTGGAGGTGCTGCCAGCATGGGAGAGGCTGCAGGGAGGGCTCACCTTCTGCTGTCACCAGCCAAAGCTCTGCAGGGAAACGGCAGCACCCACGGCCCAAAATCCAACCTAAGGAGCAAATCCACAGCACTCCAGGGCCAGCCTTGCTGGGCAAGGCTGCCTGGTGGGATTTAGCATTTTCCTGTGCACAGTCCCGCGGCTGCCTGATGGGATTTGGTGTTTTGCTGTGCACATCCCTCGGCTGCCTGACAGGACACGGTGTTTAGCTGTGCACATCCCTCGGCTGCCTGACAGGACACGGTGTTTAGCTGAGCACATCCCTTGGCTGCCTGACACCTGTCACGGGGTAACTCGCCACGACACGGCACCGGCTGCGCACCCAAACAGGTTTTTTTGCCCTGTCAGCTAAAAACCATCAGGCACAAAGTTCCACTCAACATTACCCTGTCCCCCACAGCCCCTGCACGCTCCAAGTTCACTTGCGGAAAAGCCCTGGTCCCGCTGGGCTGGCGGTGACAGCGGGACACACGACAGGCGACACGGCCACACTGCAATCGAGGGCACCGGGCCACCGGGGGGTGACGTCACGCGGGCTGGTGTCATTGGGGCATGACGTCATGCCAGAAACACAAACACACAGAATATTCTGAGTTGGAAGAAAACCACAAGGATCATCCAGCCCAACTCCTGGCCCTGCTCAGGACACCCCGACAATCCCACCCCGTGCTGGAGAGCGCTGTCCGAACGCTCCTGGAGCTCCGGCAGCCTCGGGGCCGTGCCCATTCCCTGGGGAGCCTGGGCAGTGCCCAGCACCCTCTGGGGAAGAACCTTTCCCTGATCTCCAGCCTGAGCCTGCCCGGACCCAGCTCCAGCCGCTCCCTGGCTCCTGTCGCTGTCACACACAGCAGAGCTCGAAGCTGTCCCTCCGCTGCCCCTCGGGAGGAGCTGCAGACCCCGATGAGCTCTGCCCTCAGCCTCCCGTTCTCCAGGCTGACCAGACCGAGTGACCTCAGCCGCTCCTCGTGTGCCTTCCCCTCGAGGCCCTCCGCCACCTTCGCTGCCCTTCCAACCCTCCGCTATGGCCCCAGCTCCGTTTCCACGCCAAAACAGCGAGGCGGAACACGGGCCCGCGGCCTCCCCCTCCGCCTCGGCGCCCCGACCCCGACCTCGCCAGGTGAACCTGGCGGTACCGTATGGGGCAGCCCCGTGCGGGGGTTATGGGACTTGGCGGGTCCCCCGGGGAAGCGGAGGCACGGGAAGGCCTCCGGGGCTGGGGATGGTGCCGGAGGTGACCCGGGGGCCGCGGTCGCTGCGGGGTCGCGGTGGTCGCTGTGGAGAGTCCTGGGCAGGTGGGGTTGGGGTCCCCAGCCCGCAGCCGGAGCTGTCGCTTCCCTTCGCTTGAGGCCATCGCTGCCCCGTGGCGGGGGCAGCTGCCCCGGTTGCATCAGTCGGCGCCTGGCCGGGGACACAGCGTCACACAGCAGCGTGGTGCCGGGGTGCTCGGCTTGTGCTCGACTTGTCCCCGCCTGGCCCCGCAAGCCGCTTCACCCGCAGCTGCTGCCCGAGGAGCCCGGACGGTGGCACCTGGGCCGCGGGAGCGGCGGGACAGCCCCGCTCGTGGGCTCCCCGTCCCCGATCCGCGGTGCCGGGGCGGCTGCTGGGGCAGCTGGAGCACATCGCAGCTCCTGGGGGCTGCTCGTGCCCTGCAGTGCTCATCCCCCCGTACAGAACTGCCCCAGTCGCTGCCTCTCTGCCTGCTCAGCTCTCTGACAGCTGTCCCCGTTTGCAGCCGACACTCCTCAAACCAGCCATCCCAAGCCATTTGTTTTCACTTTTATTTTCACTTTTATTTTCGTGGGACATGTAATGGATTTAATTATCTGAGGCCCTTTTGTACCTTCAGTTGTTTTTCAGAGTTTGTTTTTTTTTTTCCTGCAGAGAGGGTGTGTCAGTTAGATAAAGCCTCGTGTCCCTGTGGGACTTTGAACTTCCAAGTATGACATTTCTTCGAGTCAGACGTAATTTGGTGTACACATGTCTATATGTGTGGCAATATTGTTGTGTTTAATTATTTAAAACACTGACGTGATGCTCTTGAACTAATGTCAAAGTGCAAGGGAGTGATTATTTTATTTGCTTTGCTTTCTGTGAATGTTTGTAGTCATGTCTGAGGAAGACAGTGGTGAAAATCTGAAAGAAGAAACCTCTTATGAAGCTGAAAATGAAGAGAAGACAGAGGAACTTGCCTGCTCTGAGAGCAGTGAAGGGAAAGAGCAAGAGGCTGTGCCTGTGACTCGGAAAAGACCTGAACCCAAGCCCCCAAGCCAGCCTGCTGCCACAGAAAAGCCTGCAGCTGAAACCATCAAGGTATGTTCCTGTGCTTCCTTGGAAAGATGTGACTTTACATTTCATGGCTTTGGGCACAGGAGAACTCTGAGCATAAGCCCCACTCCTTTCTGAAAATTCACATTGCTATTCTCTGAAATGAAAAAGCTGCACAAAAGTCACAGGTCACAGAGTGCTTGTGTTCCTTTCCTCACCACAATGCCTGCATCAGTCTTCTGTTTTTCTTCATTAAAGGTGTCAGATCCTCCTGCAGTTCAGACAGGGTGGGGCTACTGGGGAAGCTGGGGGAAATCTCTTCTGTCAACTGCGTCTGCTACCGTAGCTACTGTAGGTAAGGCTCTTTCTGCTGTTTGATAAATATTTTAATCATGTTTTGTGTCTCAAGCTGGTGCTTTGGAACTTGTTTCTAGAGAAGGGGATTTCAGTTATAGCAGCCATTATTGGAAAAATGTCAAGAGAATTGTTCAAGTAATGGGAAAAGCTTGTACCAAAAGGTACAGTGAGATTAAGGAGATATGCGCAGACAGAATTACTTTCAAGTTTTTAAGGCGTTTGTGTAATTTTCACCTGGTATTTTAAACTGGTATTCAGCCAGTATTTACAACTTTATTTAAAAGCTAAGATGAAACCTTGGTTCATTACATTGGTAGGTGAGCTGGGTAGAAGGAGGTTTTAGTGCTGGGCAAATTGTTTTGAACAGAAGGAATCCGGAATAATAAAAAAGAATATACAGCTCTAATCGTGTTTCTGTTCTGATTTCTATCTTCTCTAGGTCAAGGTATTTCAAATGTCATAGAAAAAGCAGAAACAACCCTTGGGATCCCCAGTCCTAGTGAAATCTCCTCAGAGTCTAAAGACGCTACAAGAGGTCGGTTTTGTACTGCATAAGAACAACCCTGGAATGTTTTTCATAACATAATCAGCCCCAAAATAACATCACCTTACTCTGCACCTCGCACCTTGAGATTGATAACAAAAACATTAAAATAATACTCTCTTGCTTAGTTCTGTTAGCTCTGAAAAGTGGAGAGGAAAATAACCTGAATTGCAGGCTTGCTCCTGGCTGACATTTGGTGTCTGTTGATTTTCTCCACTCTGTGGCTGACAGGGTCTTTATATTTTTTTGGGTGTCAGGAAGTTAATTTTCTGCCTTCTAATGCAGGAGGCGAGAATCCTGCTGCCAGCAATGCCGATCCAGCTGATGATGGCAGCTCCTTCCCTATTGCTGGGGCTCTTGAAGTTTTATCAACCATCTCTACTGCTGTCCAAAGCACAGTGAGTGAGTTGGGAATGCAGGAGAAAATGGGGTTCAGGGAGCTTTGGGGTTTTCGCCTTTCATCTGAAACATTGTAAGAGGAAACTTAATTTTGACATTTGTGGGAAGCATGGTGAGAAACTCTTCCAATCTTTAGACAACCCTTATCCTGGGCCTTGCTTCTAACTGGCACCTAATGTGAAAGATGTCTTGAATTTTGATAGTTCTGTGTTGAGTGTTGGTACATAACAAAAAAATCCTAACAATGGATTGTGCAGAACGTGCATTTCTGTGCATGTCACCTCTGTGCTCTGTCATCTCTGCCTTTCCTTTGGAGCAGTCAGGTAAATGCAGGGTCAGACTCATTCCTGGAGTATTTCCACTGGTTTCCACAGAACTGTCTAGAGATGAAATCCATTCTCCTCTTCAAAACCTCTGTGAAACCAGCCCAATTTGCTTGGAAATCAGCTTGCTCCTGTGACCACGAGAAATGCACTTCAAAGGAAGCCATTACCCTTAGAAACTGCTTTTGTGATCTGCTGTCTTGTCAATTTGCCTGGTAATCTGAAAGAGCTGCAGATGGAAAGCTGGCTTCTGTTTCTGCTTTTAAGGCTTGAACAAAAGTTAGCAATCAAAATCCACAGGTCTGGTGTTTTCTCATTGGAAGGATGAGAACTGAATACTGTAATATGTTGAGAACCAGCTTGTTCACAGACTAAAAATGTATTTCCCATCAGATTGCTGCAGCTGGCTGGGTGCTGTAACAAGCTGCTGGGTGATAATGTGTTGTGGCTCTTTCAATGTCCTGCTGCTCTCTTTGTCATGATTAGGATTGAATTTTAGGGTGACAAGGACCAATTTGGCTTTTATGTGAGTGCCCAGCATAAGATTGCTGATAAAACCCTCCCAGTTCAATTTCTTCCATTGTGTAATCTTCCCTGAGTTTTATGTGCTCTCTTTATCCAAATCTGATTCCTAGGGTAAAAGTGTTATTAGTGGAGGTCTGGATGCCTTGGAATTCATCGGGAAAAAGACAATGGATGTAATAGCTGAGGGAGACCCTGGATTCAAAAAAACAAAGGGCCTAATAAACAGAACCTCCACGTTATCTCAGGTACAGCAGTTCCCTATCAGCCCCTCATTGGTTTCTCTCATTTCTTCACCCTTCTTTTGTGGTCCTGTCATTAAGCAACCATTTTTGCTATTGAGCCAAAAGCCTTCTCCTCCTGTATTCTCTATCTCCTGGCACTGTCACGAGGCCTCTGCTTTTCTTTCTCAGGTCTTACGAGAGGCAAAGGAGAAAGAAGAGCAGCAGACAGCTACTGAGGTTACCATGGCTACTGAGAAGAAAGCCCATTATGGGTTACTGTTTGATGAGTTTCAGGGTCTTTCGCATCTGGAGGCCTTAGAGATGCTTTCCAGAGAGAGTGAATCAAAGGTAATGGCCTTGAGCGTTTTGCTTTCTATTTTGAGTTCAGCTGAGCAGGGGAAAAAAGATTAGAAATATATGTATATACATGTAAAATCAAGTGCTCAGAACTTGCTGTAAAATGATTACAGAACTTCACTTTGATCCTTGCATTAGGATCTGGTGTTTGCCTTGGGAGCAGTTTGTCCTGTCCTCAGCTCCTAAAGCCATTCCCTTTACCCCAGCCAGCCTCAGTTCCTGCAGGTCTCCAACTTTTCACAAGTTACACTCCTCACACTCGCTGGTTTGCTGCCTTGGCCTGCGTTTTCCATCCTGTTGGATGGATTTATTGATTCTCCCTTTGGCTGTGCTGCTCCTAACCAGGTGAAAGCAGTTCTGAATGCCCTCTCTGGAGAGGAGTTGGACATGCTGAAGGAGGAAATGGAGCAACTCAAAGAAGCATTTTCTTTACCTGAATTCTTTGAAGAAGAAGAGGAAGAAAAGAAGGGTAAGAGAGCCCCAGGTTGTGAGAAGAGAAGCTGGTCCTCAGTGCAGAACCAGCCAGCCCTGATCAGTAGCAATGGGCATGATGCCAAATTTATTCTTTAGCTGGATGTTTAATTCTAGAGCCATCTGTGTCCAGGGGCATGACAGGTAGCACTACTCTTCATCTCTGGGAAGCGGCTGTGCAGTAATTCCGTAGCAGGAATGATTTCTCACCAGAGCAGGATTAGAGTTGTTTGACTCATGGGCAGTTCATACAACTGACCCTGAGCCAAGATGCAAATTCAGAGTGGGTTTCCTTGACCAGGAAGGAAAAACTGTGAACAGAGTTGTCCAACGTGTAGAAAAGCAAAAAGCCTTTTTATTTGTTTTTTAAATGAGAGTTAGCCACACAAAGCAAAAGATTCAGAGGTACCTTTGCACACAAGAGCCCTGATTCTTGAGAATTACATGGATTTAAATGTAAATTTCTTGCATTGCTTTTACCTAAATGCTCATCAGGGAGGGCTTACACACCTGCACTTGCTATCATTCAACATTTAATGTATCTTTTATATTTGCACATAATGGATCTCACATCTGCTGTGCCATATATAATAGGAGAACCATAGGCTCTAAGTGATATTTCAGACTCTCCAAGGTGATGTGCAAGTTAGTGTGTTATAAAAGGCTGCCTGTAAAAAAATTAAAAATAAAAGAAAAGGAGTTACCTTAGCTACAAAACCAGAATTGAGAAAGCAAAAACTAACCTTCAGGCACTGATGTCTCCACCTTTGCAGAACTTACCTTAGAAATTGTATTTGAAAAGACTGGGTTTGATGCGTTCTTGCCTGAGGTGATGATTCAAAGAGAAATAAAGGAAACAGTTGACAGACTTGTGCAGAACTAGTTGTGCATTGAAGTGCTGCTTATTCCTGAATCTGTCTTTTGTGTGGATTCTTTAACCTTTCCTGTCCTTTAGGAGATGAGGAGTTCACAAAAGAAGTAACAGAGTTGTTTTCAGAATTGCACATCTCCACCAAGCCAGACAAAGTGATCACGGTGAGTTATTTTCCATATTCTGGAAGCTGGAGAGTTTCCTCACAGGAATGGTTTCTCTTCACCTGCTTTGCTTGTGAAATTTGAAAATGCAGGAAAACAAGCTGTATTTTAGATCTTTTGGCAATGGTAGGCAAAGGAGATGGGCCTTTTCCTTTAACTTTATGGGGCAGAATCATGTGAACCTTCAGCCACCACAGTGAAAAAACCTACAGTCATGGACTGAAGGTCTTCTCTTGGTGCAAAGCACCTGGTTTTACTGTGTTCAGGAGCTGGTATGAGGAAGAATCACCTTTCTTGCCATCATTTCACTACCCTTCAGATCCACCAAGTGGCAGCAGCATTCTGCAGACGTGTTTTTAAAGCACCTCTGATAGTCTGGTTTTGCTGGTAAACTCCAGCCCCTGGTGTTACAGAAACAACTGCCCTCAACTACATCAGTGCAGTCAAATTTCTGCAGAATCCTGAAGGCACTGGGATCATTTGTCCTGGTTCTTCTCAGAAGCTCAAAAGGAGTTGTAGCTGCTTCTTTCCTCTGGAGAGATCCAACACTCCATTGTCTTGTGGTGTGCAGGGGGCCTTCATTTCAGTCATTACATATTATGGCACATCTTGCTACAGGTGAGGGCATCTGCTCATGAGTGGATAGCACAATTCAACAGCAGTCTTCCTAAAGAAGAGAAAGAAAGTGAAGAAAACCAAGAAGTAGAATCCAGAGATGGTGACCCGGATACTAAGAAATCAGTAGAGGTAATTGAGTAATCAAGGAAAAGAATATCTGCCTGCAGAGTGTTTATCTGGCTGCTGAGTTACAGTTGTGACTCACAGGGTTTGTGGATTTCTGTTTCTGTGTGGGTTCTGAGGTCTGAAAGGGCAGAGTAGTGACAGCATGTTATGTGATTGACTTGTTTTAAATAATAAAAGCTGCTAGTTTCTGTGTGGTATGGGGAATTTTTGTCACTCTTGCAGGATATTCATGCATTTGCCATAAGAAGCCTGGCAGAACTGACAGCCTGCTCCATTGAAATGTTTCACAAAACTGCAGCTTTGTTTCTCTATGGTCAGAAACAGGAGGTGACAGCCACAGACAGAGCCAAGTCCCTTTCACAGTGAGTGCATCTCTCAGTAAATGGATAGCATTTTTAGCATAATTACTGATTAAACTGGCCAATAATTCTTTGGAAATCCATGCAATGCAGGGCTCTTGAACTCTGCCTAGGTGTTTAAATTTGGGAATTGGGCAAATTTGTGAATTTGTGACAGGTGGCATCATTATCTTCCAGTAGAACTCAGCTGTCTCTTTCCAGCTTAAAGACATTTCTTGATAAGAAAGAAGAAACCTTTCTTGAAAGCTTTGTGTAGCCTGGAAGAATATTTGCCCTAAGCTTGTGCTAGTCAGTAGGCAGAGATTTAAAACATGACGAAGCAGTTGTGTAAAAGTGACTCCTGATCACCTGTTTTTTAATCATTTAGTATGCTTGGTTATATGAGATGGCAAAATTACTGCACAGGAGACACTTGGCATGTGTCTGAAATGTGCAGTACTTTCTAATTCAGAAAATGACACTTGCCAGTAAAAAAAGGCAAGTTAGTACTGTTCCTTCTGGAATGGATGTGTCTGTCCTCTGAGTGCTCTTTAAGATCTTCTGCTTTAATTTTTTATTTCCCCATCTTTCCTCTCTCTATTTTATTTGGGAAACTTCTGAATCCTCATACACCGTTCATATGTTCTATATCAATTTTGATCTAATTTAACTTAATAAGCATAGAAACAGGGCATTTATGTTTTAGAGGAATGCTGAAAGAAACTTAATCTTGAGGACTGTGTTTACTTCATTGTTTTCCCTGTCTTCTTCCACAGACTGACGATCATGCTGTGTAAAGAACTGTCAGCTTTCTCTAAAGAGTTCACAACGTGCTTAACGACTGCAGGGGTAAGAGTTACACCACAGTTCTTAGGAATGAGATGTGGTCATTTGATAACAGCCTTGGGATCTTTGCCACAAAGTGCTTTTTGTTTTTGCATGTTTACACATGCAGTTTTTTTAACCTGTGAACTGATCTTTTAGGCCAAGGTTCCTCAGACTGTGGCAGCTGAGCTTTTGAGAGGCTCCTGCTGCAGTCAGCCTGGCACGGAGTGGGGGTGGGAATTGATGCTCACAGTGCAGGAGACCAGGCAAATAAGGTTTGTGAGTCTGTTGTGGCTTTTCCAAAGCACTGGGCTGTTAATGAAGATTGTATCATCGTCTCTGGAGCCTCCACTTGTCCCCAGTTCATTTGAAGATGTGTGTTCATACCCAACCCGTGCTGGGCACATGCAGGTTACTTTGTTCTTATTTGCATGCTACAAGGCTGCTAAGCTTGTGGCTTAGCTTTCCTCTGGTTAGGGGAGCTGTGGTGGTTTTAAACTTGCTGAGGATTTAGCTTTATCTTGCTTGAAGAAATGTGATCAAATTTTCAATCAGGATAATATATGTCTGATCTCTGCAGGTCAAAGAGAAAGCAGATGTGCTTAATCCCTTAATCACTGGAGTGTTTTTGGAGGTCAGTTATGCTAACATTAAAACTTTAACCTAATGCTTTAAAAATAGATATTCTGGTTCTTCCCACTTTAGGATCCTTATGCACGCCAAGTTCTCTAACCCATGGTCTAATAACTTGCAAGTTTTGATAAATGTCTGTAGATTTGCACAAGAGATGAGTTACTTAGTGAGGAGTGAGTGTCAGCTCACTGTTATGATGGGTCGGGAGACACAAATTCAGCAGTCTGGATTTTTAGAATTTAAATGTCCAAAGTCAAACCTTAGACAAGTTCAGAAATTAGCATGCAAGGGTCTCAACACTTCCTTACTGTTAAGTTGGTTCTCAAGCATGCAGAGCTCTGAGGTGTGGTAGGAAAGAGGTGTTTCATGTTCATGTGCTCTCCCTTCCTGCCACAGCATGCTAAGCTTCACTTAGAAATAAACACTTTTCTTCTCTTGCTGAGAACAGCATCCTGCATTTGGATTGGAACTGATCTTGTTTGGCAGTCTTTAAGCCATTTGCTTTTTTTGCCTAGTGGCATAAAGCCCCTCAAAAACTTGACATAAAATTGATTTCTAGAATGAAACCTTTAAAATCCAGCCAGCACTATGCTTCTCTTTTTTCTGTGCAATAATCAATGCTGTTTGAAATGAGGATGTGGTGAGTAAAGCTGATTGATAGCGTAGCTATTCATGTGTGTATTTTGATTTTTGTTTTCACAGGCTTCAAACAGTGCTTCCTATATCCAAGATGCCTTCCAGCTCTTGCTGCCTGTACTGCAGATCTCTCTTATTGAGGCTAGAACGGAACTATCACAGTAATAAAAATCCTTCTAATTAAGAACTTTTTGACCTTCCCACTTCGTAGTTTCCATGCTGGAGAATGATGTAATGGCTCTTACTAAAGGGAAAAAGATGAACTCTGCTCACTGCTGCTGCAAGAATGGTGATTAAGTGCAGTCTGGCAATGACAGCTCTTACAGCACACTGAGAGATGTGATTAGCATAGTCCAGGCTGGTGGACAACGTGACAGACTTAAAGTGCAGATTGCTTCTCTGTTTCATGGACTGTCTGTATCTTTTCACTGAAATCTCTCTGCAGTATGTGTTAACAAGCTCTTTGTGTTCACAGTCCAGAGAGCTTCTCCAGTGCTGAAGAGAAGAGTAGCAGCTGGCTAGTTAGAGTTAGCTAAAATCGTGGTGTGATTTTTAAGTCAGACATAATTGGGTTCCTGATAGCTCTGCCTTCGTGTGGAAGCGAATATTGGATAGGAGGTGCAAGAAAAGGCAAATTTTTATGCTTATGAACCTTGCAGTTCCTAGACTGGGCAGAATAGAGCAGAGAGGATTCCTGATCAAGCTGTTGTTGCTGAAGAGAAGCTCAGATTCCTGAAGATGTCTGTACTGACTCAGGGATGTGGGACAGGGACTCTCACCAGGGGGCTGTTTCTCATTCTCTCACAGTGCTTGCTTCAGCACGAGCTGGGAAAATGCTGATCTGGCCCTGAGAATGCAGGTACTTGGCTTTATAGCAATAAACGAGAACTGACTAAAAGGGATTGATTCGTGTTTGGGCAATTTAATGAGAGAATTCAGCAGGAGGATTCCCCTTTTTCAGTGCAGCTTGACATGTCAGCCACGGACTGTTCACAGACTCACATACTGCTTGTCTTCTCTTTCTGTGGAAAAACACTTTAATGCAGTGCTCCTTCTTGGAAGGTATATATTAAAGTAGGGAGAGAGGCAGCAATTTGATTCTGTTAGTAGGAGTCCTAATTTGCCTCAGAAGCTGCTCTACGTATGGTATCTGTTTCTTTGTGCTGTGCAAGTTCCCTGCTTTGTTCCTTTATCTTTTGAGCCTGCCCATGGGGAGGCAGCAGCCTCTGGTGGAATCACAAGAGCAGAAATGCACAGCTAAAATGGAATTTCAAGAAGTCCATAATAGCTAATCAGAGGTGACTGAGTGTCACACCTGCCTCTGCACTCGCTCATTGGTAACGATGCTCAAATCCCCTTTTGAAAATCCTCTGGGTTTTGCACATCTCTGCTATACTGAAGGCTTAGAACATTTCCTCTGCTCTGGTTGTGCAGTAGAGAAGTGTTTTTTGTATTAGAATACCTTTTTGCTAATGCTCTGATTTTATATATATGGAAAAAGCCCTGCCTTAGTCATGGTTAGACTGATCAGATCTCTAAAGGGAGAGCTTTTTCTCGCATCTTAAAACTGGACTTGAAAGGAATGTGTCTGGGGTAGAAGAATCTGCACTACAATAAAATCTGTATTTTTTTTCTTCTTTTGGTTGATAGCATTATTAAATAAAGGATTTGTTTTGACAGCCGTTTCAGTTAAAAGCCATCAAGGTAGCAGTGGGCATGAATGAAATAAAAGAACAGTGGGTTTTTTCCTCAGCCCTGACTGCGTTTTTTGGGGCAGACCTGGGTGCAGCTCTGGGGCCAGGACAGCTGGGATTTTTCTCATGGCAGGAAAGAGTGCTCTGATTGGAGGCTGGGGAGTGAGAGCTTCCACAGATGAGCTCCCAGTTCCTGTGTCAGTGCAAAAAGGCAGCTTTTCTCCTGCCAAAAAGCCAAAACGCACAGAAATGTCAGACGAGAAGAAATAAAGGTAATGGGGTTTTATGAAGCAGCAGCTGCTTTTTTGCAGATAAATTCTACTGACCTGCAGTGCTTTAGTGTAGAGTAGTTTAATAATTAAAGGAAATGAGGTGATTTTTTTTTTAAACATGCAGGCAGTAATTCTCTCAGTCATGTGCCTACCTGGATTTTGTTACAGCAGCCAATAATCAAATGTGCACCAGCTTCATTTGTGTGCCAGTGCAAGGACTGCAATAGGTAGACAACAAAAACAGTTCCACGATTGTTGAAATCTTTCTACCCAAAGGATTCATCAGAATTCAGCATCCAACTGTCTGGAGGTCTTCCTGCTTGGCTTTGCCTTTCGTGTGAACCTAATGAGAGCTGACAGTAATTTGAGCACTTCTGGTAGTGTTTGGGGAGGTGAGAGGTGGCTGAGAATAGATAAGAGTCAGCTACGATGCTGGCAGTGACTTGGAGGGGAAAAAAAAAAGCCCTCCACAATTGTTTTCTTTCCTTGGGAGTGATTCTGTTAGTTGCAGCTGTAAAAGCTGCTTCCTGGCAGCTGCTGTGGGAAGGTTTAAAACATAAAAAAGGCTTGGGCTTTGGGATGTGCTCCCAGGCCTTGCCCAACCACCTTCCCAGGAACTCATTTTCCATTATTAAAGCACGCATGTTCAGTAGCAGCAGAACCTCTGGCAGGATGAGCAGTTGTCCTCGTTTGGAAGAAGCAGCAGCTATGCTGCCGCTGGCGGCCCTGACTAAAGGGACACCTGTCCCAGGTCACCCACAGCACAAATTAAAGGGCCTGACTCAGAGCAGGAAGGGGGGAGCTCGTGGCAGGAGGAGGAGGGCTCTGGCACTTCTCAGGTGTGTACGTTGAATCCAAAATAAAGAGTGGTCTCTCATGATGTGACTTAAACAGAGATGGGTGTTCTGTAGTCAAAGGCTCCTTGCCACAGAAGCAGAGGACAAAAGTGGCCTGTACTGTGCTAATCCGTGTTTTCTGGGAGTCTCCTGTGACAGCAGCTCAGGGTTACCACGCACGGGTGTTTTGGGTGCTGGCTGACAGGTGCTTCCCTCTCCTTCGAGGGCAGCTTTGTGCCTGCTGCAGGGTGAGTGTGCAGTCTGTGGGCTGGGACCTGGAGCTGTCCCTGGCTGCCACTCTGCTGTCCTGCTGCAGGAAGATGCTGGTGGCTGCAGCCTGGCCTGGTGGTCAGGATGGTCCTGGTTCCCTGGGTGATGCTTTGTGCCCCTGTGTCCAGAGAGCAATGGCAGGGCTGTCCCTGGGCTGCTCTCACTGGAGGATGCTGGAGGCATCAGAGGACTGAGAGCCCAGCTGGGGCTGGCAGGGAGTGAGCAATGAGGTCACCAGTTAAAAATAAGTTTGAATTTGGTATTTGTGGGGGAGGATCCTCCTAAGGTGGCAGGAGCTGCTCAGAGGCTTGGGTTGGATGCCAGTGCTGGTCCCAACACCAAACAGATCCTCCCTGGGTCTGTTTTCAGGGTGCTCCGTGTGCTCATCTCCACCAAATTCCCTGGCTGCACCGACCTGGCGGCTGTGTCACACTGGCACAGATGGGATTGCTGCCAGCATTTATCCCAAGACCAAGTGCTGGCACCAGGGGTTCCCCGAGTGATTTGTGTGTGAGCTGAAGCATCTTTGTAAGAGCACCAGAGCTATTGATTGTAAACTGAGCGGCAACAGGGACTCTGCCACTGGCTTGGCTGAGCTGCTCCAGGGTTTATCTGCCCTGGACATTAAACCCATCCCTCATTTCTGACCTAAACCTGACAATGGAACTCTTGCTCTGGGTTTGGGGCCAGTGCAGGCTGTGGTGGAGGAGGCCTGGGGCAGACACAGCCAGGTTTTTGGAACAAGGGACTTCTGTAGAGCTGCTTGCTCCCTGCATGGGTTACCCAGAGTTAGGTTCACTCTGTGGGAGGGGGCTCCACACACCCTGCAATTACTGTAAATGAAAGTCAAATGACTGTGGGAGCAACTTTGTTGTAGAGTTGAAGGCGTTAAATGGGACAAATCTTACGGGAGAGCTAATTCCTTTTATTAGGTGGGGAAAACAAATTAGCTGGGTACACAAGCCCTTTCTGACACTATTGTTTCTGTTATTATCCCATCCTGGTGCTGTTAGAAATGAGGGCACTGCATTAGGGGGAAGGCACATTATGCAAGTGTTTAGACGTGCTGGTAACTGCTCTCTGCTGACAGGTATTTACTTAATGATATGTTGGAGTGAAAGCCAGCAGCAAGGACAAGCATCGGAGGGAGCTGGGAGTGCTGAGCTCTGCCTGGTCCAGGCTTGCCTGGACCTCCTGGAGCTGCCTGACATCTCCCACCAAGAGTAAGCATCCCCCAAAGCCCCTTTCTGTACTCCCAGCAGGGTCCTGACCATAGCACATTCCCAGACTGAGTGCCCAGTGCTCTCCCTGGTCCCAGGGCTGGTCCCCATGGATGTCTGCAGCCTCCAGAGCTGCCCTGACTCGCTTGCAAAAGGTCTTTCTGCTCCTGCCCGTGCTGGAGGCAATGCCTCTTGTGGGTACCAGTGGGACTGGTCACGTTTCTGGTGTCATGTGCTGTCCGTGACGGATGGCAGAGCCAGTTTTTCTGCTCCGAAAGTGGGACTGGGGAGGAGACCGCAACACTCAAATACCCGGAGCCCTGGTAGCTGCCAGCCAGGCATCGAGGAGATCACTTCTTTTTCAGCTCCAGGTAAGGCCCTTCCATGTCTCCCTTATGGCATCCAGGGAATTGACAGACTCACCTGTGTATTTTACAGGCTGGAGAAGCAGAGCAGGAGGGCAGGGTGAATGAGGGTGCAGCAGGAGCATCCCTGGGACAGCTTGTGCTCCATGTGGAGCTGGGGTTGGCAATGGGGGCCTGAGCCTTGTGAGAAGGACTTCAGTCCCCTGGCTGAGATGGGAGTGGGCTCACTGTGAGCCTGTTGTGCCTGGGGGGGTAAGACCATCCAGGCTCCATCTGGAAGGTCTGAATACCCAGGCTTGCTCCGTTAGCCAGAGGTCTGGTCCAGCTGCACCTCATGCTCGGCTTGGCTGTAGACAATTGCAGCTGGTCAGCGGGGACCATCAGCCGGTCTCTGGGTTTTGCTGCTTTGTCTGCCTGGGCTTTAGGAAACAAGCTCATCTGGGGCAGGCAAACCAGCCGGCTGGCTGAGGCTCCAGAGGAACAGGCAAAACTGGATCTGCTGGTCCGGGATGAGATGCAATGGGAAAAAGCTGAGCGTTGGCAGCCATCAGGAGCCAGCACCCACGGCAGGGGCTGCACAGGGTGCTGGGGGGCTCCCCCCAGACAGGAGCTTGCCAGAGCCCACCTCGCCCTTGGAAATCAGCAGGCTTGGTCTCCAGGGAGAGAGGCAGCAGTGCAGGGGGGAATTAAAGGGGTTTAACCCCTCACAGAGGCATTTCTTGGCACGTGTTGGGGCGGCGCTACCCCTTCCCAGCCCTGGCTGCTGGCCTTTGGTCTGGTTGTCCATCTCCAGTGCAAAGCTTGATGTCCACCTCTGTGCCTTCCCTATCTGTACCTTGTGCTTTCCCCATCTGCTCCCCTCTGGCAGTGAAGACACAAGGCAGGGGCATCCTCATGGATTTGGGGCTGGGGATGCCACGGGAGCTGTGGGGCTGCTTTGGTGAGCAGGACCTCGGGTCAGAGCATCACCCACACCTTCTCCTACCCCTTCCCAGGGGCTCCCTTTTCTTTTGTTAATGTTTGATTATTTTTAATGATTTTAGATTAAAATGTGATTATTTTCAATTAGTAGTTACACTTCTTAATTACGGAGATGAATTAGATTGCTGTTCATTATTAATTAGATTTTAACTTTGCACTGATTACATCTTTTATCAGTCAGTTCCCACACTCCTTTCCTTCCCATCCAAACTCCTTCTCCCCTGATGCCACCTCAAACCCCCTGCTTCCTGCTCCCCTGCAGCATCCTGGGGGTTTAAAAACCTGCCTAGAAAATACAAATCAATGTTACTGGCTCAGAGGCTGCAACTGGCTCCTTCAAAAGAGCCAATAATACCAACCAGATGATGTCATTTTGTGGCTAAAAACCATTAGAAGTAAGCATTAATATTCTGTCTCCTTCCACCACTGGCTGGAAGAGAAACTATTTCCTAATTACCTGCTGCAGCAGAGGAGGATCTGCTCTTCCCAGTGAGCAGAAGGGACCTGATCCCCTGCCCCTGCTGCCCTGTTTGTGTATGAGAGGGAGGGTTTGGCCTGCCCAGGCTATTTCTTAGGCTTTGTTTGTGTCTCCTATTTTTAAAGCAAGCTGTTTCCTTCCCTTTCTTTTCATCTGTCACCTTTCAGGCACCTAATCAAGGCTTGGGAGTTTTCTTACCTTTGCTTATGGCTTCTTCTCTGCTTGATGCTGTCTCCATCTCCCTCTCTGCCATCACCCTGTCCCTCAGCGAAGGTTTCCTTTCTGCTGGGGATTCCTAGGAACCCCCACACCTGCTCTTTATTGTTTCTTTCTCATTTAATTTGAAATATTTCTGTAATTTGCACCTGCTCATGGTGGGAGGTTAAGACATCTCCCTGCACATTTGCCCTGAGATTTCTCTGCCTCCATCACTCTCCACTTGCTGCTTCCCTGGGCAGAGGGCACTGGGGGCTGCCTGGGTGGGCACAAGGTCTGCTCCTTTTGGTTTTTGTGCAGTCCACAGATTGTTTGATCTCCTTCCCTGCTGTTTTAGAGGGTAGGAAGTGCACAGGGCCTCTGTGAAAACTGACTGATCCGGGGAGGTGTTTTCATCCCTGAAAAGCTCACCTTCCTCTGCTCTCCTGTTGCTCCTTCAGGTCCTCTCTGTTCCCCAGGTGTGACCGTCTCGTGCCCCAGAGCTCTTTGGCTTTGGTGAAATGTCGACAATCCTGAAATGTGAGTGTTTGGTGTGGGCCCAGGGGCATCTGCAGGGTTTGTGTGTGCTGGATGCTGCACGCTGGCAGTGAACCTTCCTCTGTGCCCTGCTGTAGGGTTTGGACGGGAAGATAAGGAGAGAGAGGAGAAGGACAAGAAAGAGGAGAAGGAAGAAAAGGAGAAGGAAAAGACTGAGGGAGAAAAAGAGGAGAAGCAGAAGAGGAGGAAGAAGGCAGAAGAAAAGGTAGGGGAATGATGGAGTTTTCTGCAGAAACATTTTCATCCTGGCTGTAAAGGGAAGCCACGTCTGACCCATGGCAACCCCACGCCTGTGGTAGATGGAGCTGTGCTGTCCACAGCCTAGAAATCACACTGTGTCCATGGCTTTTCCACTGAGAGACAGCTCTCTCTTTGCTCACAACATCCCTAGTTGGTTCTCCCTCCTTTTTCTCTCCAAATGGGGTGCTGGTGTGGACAGCGATGCTGCCTGCACTGCACACACCATGAACTCCTTGCTCTTGGCTCTGTGGGGCCATGGTCACACGTGGTTCCACAGCAGCACCAGTGGTGCCAAGCCTGGCTCTAGATACCTCCAGGACCAGGAGTCTGTCTGACTTGAAGCTCTAGCTCGAACCGCAAAGAGTGCCAGGGCTCTCAGTGATGCTTGTCCCCCTCTCTTCACCCCAGCAGGGAGATGGGGAAGAGGACAGGAGCAGCAGCGGCTCTGACAGTGACTTGGAGGAGGTAACCTCACCCCAGCTTCGTGCCAGGGCCTGGCTCCCCTTTGCACCCCAACCCTGCAGGGTTTGCACCTACAAACCCCCGTGTGGATGCTACCAAACACCTGGGAGGGGACACTCGGCACTCCCCTCACATGCTGTCCCTTTTCTCTCTGTTCCTGCCCCAGGACCAGGGCATTGCCAAGGATGATGAGAAGGAAGACAAGGATTAGTCTTTCTGTGCTGGAGCAGCAGCACACGCCCTGGGCACGCCGAGGAGGTGGAGATGGAAACGGCAGCCCGTGCTGGAGGGCGACTGGGCCACTCTTAGCCAAATAAAGATGTAGTGGCCTCCAAAGAGAAATGGTATTTATTCACCCACTCACACTGCCTACCCAGTGCTATCTGTCCCTCTGCAGAAGGAAACACTCAAGGAAAGGCAGTAATAGGTGGGGAGCTGGGACTTGGCCGAGCAGGTTTTGTGATAGAGTCTGGAGAGAAATGCAGGGGCTCTGTCTGTCTGGCTCTGCATGGTCCCCCCAGATCTGGCAGCACCAACATCCACCCTGTGCCCTCCACACTGCCTGCTGTGGGATGGAGCAGCCTGAGCGGGGACAGACACCTGGGGCTGTTCTGAGCTGTTAAAACTGATTTCAAATTTATCAAAAACAAACGGAAAGCAGTTATAGGGGGGAAAAACCGCGACAAATCTCTCTTTTTTTCAGCACTGACCCCAGCGCAGGGCCCGCGCCCGTGCATCCCCAGCCCCGCCGCAGCCGCCGAGGGCTGGCATCGGGCGCGGCGCCAGGAAAAAAATAAGGGGGAAAAATTGGGAAAAATGAGCTGGCACCGCCATCTACCGGGGATGGGGACGTCTGGCAGCGGGGCCGCGGGTTTCATAACCGCTCGGCTGTTTTGTAAGGCTCCCGCAGCGCTCCCGGGGCAGGGAGAGCTCCGGGGACAGGGAGAGAGCTCCGGGGACAGGGAGAGAGCACCGGGGACAGGGAGAGAACATCGGGGACATGGGGAGAGCATCGGGGACAGGGAGAGAGCATCGGGGACAGGAGGAGAGCATCGGGGACATGGGGAGAGAGCATCGGGGACAGGGAGGGCATCGGGAACAGGGGCATCGGGGACATGGAGAGAGCATTGGGGACAGGGAGAGCACCTGGAGCAGGGAGCCTTGGGGGGGCCCAGGCTGCTGGCAGGGTCCAGCCAGCAGCAAAAGGGACCTCGGAGGGGGACACAGGACCAACACCCTGACCCATCGCTGCTGCCAGCAGTATGAGGCCAAGCCCAACAGTCTCACCATCAATAACAACTTCAATGCAAACTTGAGCATGAGCTCTCCCTGCTATGTAGCTGCCTCGCTTTATTTCCCTTAAGAAGTCTGTTTTTATGAGTATTTTCTTGAGTAATGCAGATTTCGGGCAAACTCAAGATTAAAAAGTCAACACCGCGGAGGATTTTGCTGGAAACCACAGAATGTGGCTTTGGATGTTCTTTCCGTGGAACAAATGCAGCCGACTCTTGTATAAGCACAACAAACAGCAGGAAAGATGCTGAGGAATGTTGTCTTAATTATCCAGCACAAAGATTAAAGGGAAAACACGAAGATGGGAAAAACAAACAACCCCAAAAGCTAAACTGGGTTTCAATGAGCTGGTTTGGCTTCAGCAGGGCAGGATTGATTTTAACTGCCTTATTGCTTCATGAACCCTTGGGTGCATTAATGTAAAATAATCCTGTGTGGGGTTATTTCACATATTTTACTTTTCCCTCCGTACAAGAACACAGGACTCTTGCACAAGACACAAACTACTTCCCAATAGTAGATGGAGTTGCAGAATTTTACAGTCCCCTCAGGCCATACTACTACAGGATGGGAATATCTTGGAATAAATTCTGTGTTTGGACATGAAAAGGAGAGGCTTCGCCTTTGCTTTTCAAGATAAAGGTTGGAAACTTTTCAAGCATGCTGTGCCAGACTCTGAGGTCAAGCCTGCCTGTAGATGCTCAGTTGGAGCTGAGAGGTGTTGCATCTCACTGGAGTGGGATTCTGCTTTCCAGCTGACAGGTATTTCATCTAAAAGCCCTGAAATTGTCCTCTGTGCCTTGTGCCCCAGCTCTCAAAATGGGTGGAGCCTGCAAATGTCTGCCTGCAGCTGACCCCACAGCCATGTCCTCACGCCGCCCCAAATCTCAGCATCTTCACGTGCTCAGGGCCAGTGTTGGGCACTCCCTGCACTGCTGGGTGACAGCAAGCCCTGAGCCAGGCAAAGTCTTCCTGTCTGCTGCTTGTGTTTTACAGTCCCTGCTGCAGGCCGCTGCACCAAGCTCTGTGCAAATGCAGCATGTGCAGCCAGATCCCTGTGGCACAAGAGCAAAGAGCCAAACACAGCCAGGAACTGGCTGTGTGAACATCCAGGCAGCCGAGCTTCTCCGTCCTGCCCTCGGCACCTTGCCCTGCACGTAGCTCCCTCCCCTCTGCGCCCTTCTCCTGTCTTCATGTGAACTGGCCAAGTTCCCCCAAAGAGTTGTGGAGGTGAGAACCATTTCAAGTCCTCTGGTGTCCCTAATTCCTCATGGCATCTCAGCCCTGGCTCGAAGCCAGGCAACGCGAATGGGCGTATAGCACGAACATTCACGGGGATTAGGGCTCTAAAAACACCTGGTGGAGGAGGCGAAAGGCAGGTGGAGCATCTGGCTTTTGGGGATGCTGAGGACCTTCGGTCACAGCAGTTCAGTAGCTCTCCTGAGGGACACGTCCCCCAGCACGACCTCGGTGTGCTGAGATGGGTGTTTGCCCACAGACGTGACAGCCGGCAGCTTCCTGAGCGCTGCCGGGCCTCAGGTCCGACTTCACCAGGGTGTTTTAACCACCTCCTGTGCCTGAAGCATCTGCGAGGTTCAACCAGGGGCTCCTTGGAGCTGCTGTGTCTTCAGCTGGCTGGGAGCAGAGCAGGGAGCACAGAGCTGGGCCAAATGCCCGTCACACCAGGCTCTGCAGGGGCGGAGTGGGGAAAGAAGACCAGCAAGAGGATCTGGCAGCCGTGGAGTTACTTAAGCAAGTCTTGTTTACACAAATTTACATAATAACTTTGGCTGGTCCTCGGGGAGCAGGAGGGGCTGTGCTGCCCCTGCTCACAGCATCTGGGGGTGCCTGCAGGGATCCTGCACAGCACGTGGCTGGCTGGGGCCTCACAGCAGCAGAGATGCCAAGAGAGTTTAGGTGTGGAGAAAGAACTGGTTCCTATACCATTCCATGCAGAGATGCCCCCAAATAAAGGCATTTTTCTATAAATGCCAACAATTTCAGAACAGAAGGGTTGGACCTTTATTTTGTGATGAGACTTTTCATCTTGCATCTAGGGGTTTTATTATATAAAGTATCCTGTTAGGGAAACAAGGCTCTCTAAGGCAGAGATCAAAAAGAAATCTTTCCTCTGTTCCCAAGTGACCTTCTTCATGGAAAATTTCAAGCTGCTTTTTCATTCCACTAAAAAATGGAAACAGTTAGAAATCCTGACTTTCCCAGAAAAGCTGATTCCTGCAGCCCTGCTTATGATCACTCTGCTAATCTCTGCAGAGTGCTGGGCAGAGGTTTCCTATGAAACCACTCTTCTATTTTTGAGCTGAATAAGAAGAAAAGCAAAACCCAAATGGAACTGGAGTCATACAAGTGAAGGGTGTTTTGGAAGGTGAAATCCCTGCTCCTGCTTCCTGCACAGCACTCAGACTTGCTCCTCTCTGCATTGCATCCTTCTACAATTTGTCCCCTCAGTCTGAATATCTGTAAATTAAGACTCTTTGCTATGTTAATTAGCAGCTAAAAGTCATAGCAGAGCTTTATTCACTGAATTGTTTGGGATTAATTTTTATTAAAATGACATTAAGGATACACATCTTTCCCAGCACCTTTCCCTCCCCTGCTAACCTCTCTAGGATTCTGCATTTGCTCTTTCAGAAGAGCAGAGCAGGCTCCTTACTCCCCAAACCTCGCGGCAACACCTTCCTAAAACCCACGGTGGAATGGTGCCAGGCTTCTTGCGAAGGAAAACCTTCAATTTGCTCTGGCAGATCCACCAGGACAGGTTTCTGGGTGACAAATGTTCCGAGTGCTAACAACTTGACCTCTTTAAGAGCCGTGACGTCTGTGCGTTATGAAAGGAGGAGCTGGCGGCAGGGCCATGATGGGCTTACCCAAACATGATTCACCTGCTGTTCAAAGTGCAGCAGAGGTGGAGGCCAGCCAGCCTGTGGAACAGAAAGGCACAGACAGAAGTATTTGTCTGCTCCTTGAGCAGAAAGCTCTGCCCAGGCCACCACTGCTGCGAACAGGCCAGGAGCCCACAGGCGGCTATTTATAACTGTGGCAGAGGCACAGGCCTGCTCATCCTGCCTGAAATCCAGCCCAGGGCGTGTTTAGGGCTTCGTTCTGTCTGGCTGACAGGAAGGGGAGCTGCAGGGAGACCTGAGCAGCCCTCTGCATTTCTCTCTGAGACTTCAAGGTGCTTTATTCTCCACACAGTCAGACACGGCTCTTGCATGGAATTTGAACCACTGGCTTTGCAAGAGCTCTTCTGCCCTCACCAAGAAGGGCACACAGGGGTGGTGGAGATGCTAGAGATGAAGGAATAAAGACCAGGGCAGAGGATGAGGAAGTCAGACCCTGGATCTGGCCTGACAGCACAGAGGCATCCCTGCAGAGCAGGCTCTGCCATCTGCAGAGCCCACCTGCTGCCACTTGCAGCCTCCTCTGGCAGAGAGAAAAGGCAGTGCTGGGTGCCCGCCAGCCCTGCTGGCATCTCTGCCAGGTGGGTGGGAGCTACACAGGAAAAGTGGAAAAAGGAAGAAATGCGGGAGGTGGCACGTACTCGCTTCTTGCTGGGGCAGGGAGCCAAGGCCACGGGAGCTGGTGAGTGAGAGGGGCAGGGCAGCTGGAAAGTCCCCAGCTGCAGTGATGGGCCACCACAGTGTCACCCCGGCCACAGGCCAGGCACACGGACACGCAGCAGCTTGTGAAGTTGGTATCTTCTGTCTGACCCTGCAGTAAAGACTGACTACAAATCTGCTCTCCCCATGCAGAAGATTAAGAGGGTGATGTGACCTCCAGGTCTGCCCACTGGGATGCAGTTCCCTCTGGACACCAATCTTCTTGGGAGTGGTGGACCTTGCTGCAGTGTAAAGGTGTCCTCAGGGAGTTGGCTCGTAATGAGTTTTCCTCCTCAGATCACTTTGTTATGTTGTGCCCGGGTTTAGGTGGTGCTGAACAAGCTGTGCTTACTTTGGGCTCCTCCTTGGGACCTCCTATAGATGGAGGATCTTCAGCTTCAATTAAAACACCAATGAACCAACTGCAAGGCATCAAGGCAAGCTTATAGCACCCTGCACCACAGCCCACGGTCTTGTCACCCACCCCAGGGCTTCCGCTGGGATAATGGGGACAATTCTGATCGTTTTTTGTATTCTCTTCTCAGGGGTATGTGGTTTTTACATGACTGCCCATGCTGTGGTAAAAGACATCTCCATCTCTTTTATGTGGGACTTGCTTCCAAGACTGAGTTATAATGTTCTGCCAACCTCTTTGCCAAGACGTTTGGCTCGAGAGACTGAAATGAGCCAGATACGGATCTGGGCTCTCCCGCTGCGACTCTCCAGTTTCCAGGAGTTCAGGCATAAGCCTAGTTACATGAACAATGAGATAATGTTACTTTGCAGCTCTCTGTCCCACCAATCCATGTGAAAGTCAACTCATTTCTCTAGGAATGATGCTGCCTCAGGCAAAGCCTGTATGAGTCAGAAGGAAAAAATATTAATTTTTTCTTAATTCCCTGACCCTGTTTACATCTGATCCTCCGCACTGAGAGTCAGGACCCCTCTGAGCCCTCAAGCAGCAGAGTTTCAGGACTTGGGAACAATACCATGTAATTTATATGATTGCTTCCTGCCCAATGCCGGGCCAGCACAGCACAGAACTCAAATCCCAAACCTCATGGAGCAGTGTGGCAATCTGCCTGCCTCTGCCAAGAGAAAACCAGGCCTGCAGCAGCTCCCCTAACTGCACACAGAGACCTGAGAGCAAAGGTGCTGGTTATAAACGATGAGCTCAGGACAAAGAGTCTCCCACACCACCTGCTTCCACTTCCTTTTGCTCCACTTCCCAGGACCGGCTTTGAACCGCATGTGGCAAATGGGGAAACCTGGAGGTTGAATAACATCCTGGATCTAGAAGTACTATGATGTAAAGAAAGCAAAAATTCCAGGAAGCTGATGTGTTTGTCAACAGGCTTGAGCAGGGGGGGAAGAGGGGGATGATGCAAATTACTCCCTGCATGTTATGTGCACGTACTGAGGTGTAAAAATAATTCCTTAGGCCAACTCTCAAGGCTTGCAGACAGCCAGGATCCAGGTGCAGCGCTGCTGGGGCACAAGTGTGTCTGCACAGGTGCTGAGGCTCTTTGCCTGATCACCCAGCAGGCTGCCTGGCACTTGGACACGCCACTGTGAGCCCCGCGTGGCCCTTGCTGGTAGCAACACTCCCCCTCCTCGGCTGGGATGCTGATGCTTTCCTCCTTCTGCGGGTTTAGAAATGGGAGAACTTGTTCCACGCCTGTGCAACAGGACTTTCAGGTCTGATGGTGCTGGAGGAGGCTGGTGGGCAGAGCAGTGTGGAAAAGGGGTCATGACATTCAGGGTGCATGTTCCTGTTTACAAGTGCTTGTGGTGACTTTGAAGACACCCCAAGGAGCATGCAGGCCTCCTCTCTGAACAAGAAAAGGCAACACTGGGAAGGTGCTGTCACCTCAGAGCCACTCCTTAAACCCCGATGTGTCAAAACCAAGTGTCAATGCTTGCAACAAATATTTATGCACTAAAAATGAGCAAACACAGCTGGTGTGAAATCCCTGATCACCATGCTGCGCTCTCAACAGTCTGGACCACATTAATGAGGCTGTGCTGGAGCTGAAGCACAAGCGGACGTGTGGCTGGGAGCCAGAGGAGGAGCTGCAGCAACACCTGGAACTCCTCACCCTGCACTGACCCTGGGATATTTCCCACCCCTAAACTGGAAAAAAAAATAAAATCCTGTTGTGCTTTGCAAATAGTTCCTACACACAGTGTGATCTGTCCTGTGTTATGCAACACGTAAAGTTCTCATCTGGCCAGCAGAATGGTTAGCATTAAGCATTTAAAGCTTTTTTTTTTTTTTTCTTTTGCAGTTATGTACTGAGTCAGCACAAACAGGGCAGTGACAAGAGAAAGCATTCGGAGTTCTGAACCAGCTCAGCTCTGGACGGGTTGAAGAAAACAAAATGTTCTTGCACACTGGTGCTAATGAAGCCTGGTTTGCGATGGCCTCGCGTGTCGTGGTTGATTGATTTTAAACTGTGTTATGCAAAGGCAGCGGCACGTCTGCTCTGCTTGTGAGGCGCTGGAGAGCCCACACATGGTTGTCGAGTGAATCAGGAGGTGAGGGGAAGAACGAGGCAGGTCCCAGGCGAACAGCCCGGTGTCTCCCAGAGGAACTGGCTGGGGTGATGAAAGATGCTGCGCTCCTCACCTGACAGCTGCTGCCCCTGGCAAAGGGCTGCTGCTCGCAGGCTGAGCCACACAAACAGGTTATTGTGCACTTTGCTGCAATGTCGGCTGTGGCAGCTACAATCACCCTCATTTCATGGCTCAGGAGCCAGGAACGTGCCCTTCTTGAGGGGTAAACTGGAGGCAAAACTGGTGAGGCCTCCCTGGTGGCAATCTTTTTTTTAGTGAATAGCCAGGTTTTGGTGGAAAAACGAGCCATGGTGAGAACTGAACCATGAAAGGAGAGTGGTGTGAATGAGCTTTGCCCACCTGAGAAATGCCCATGGGAGAACTGCTGGGAGAAGGGATGTGCAAGGTCCTGTAAGGGGGGGGGAAGCAAAGACTGACCCTGCAGATGGGGACATGGAAAATGTCCCCTGCTGGGCCGAGTCCCAGACAGATTCCAACGCTCCCAGGGTGACTGCTGTCCCTAATACCATGCTCAGCTTTTCAGGGCAGTGTTACCAAATGTCACCTGAGATTTCTCCAGTCTGGAGGGATCACTTAAAAAGATAACGGAGAAAGCAATACAGCCTATCAAGCCTGCATAAAATGCTTAGTTGTTGAGCTTTTAAAACCACTCACGAGCTGTTTAATGTAATTGCGATAGATCTGGAAACAAAACTTGCTCCACAGCCAAAACCTCTGCCAGCCACTCCCTCAGTGGGGCACGGGTTTCACCAGCACTGATGTCCCACTGGTGATCTCCCTGCCTGAGCAGCCCTTCCAGTGTGTGCGTGGGTTTGGATTGTTTTTGGGGACTCACAAATGAGCCCTTGGGGAATGTGCATCATCCTTATATAAATTCTGATCTACTAATCTCCAGAGCTGCCAGATTTCAGCTGTTTTTCTCGGCACCTGCTATGCAACCTGCTGACTTCTTGCTGTGTGAGTGTGCGGTGAGGGGATGCATCTCCGTTGTGACACCGAGCCCATCCTGGGGTTCTGTGAGTGGGAAGGGGATTGTCCACATACAAGGTCTGAACTCATTCAGTTCTGGGTCAGTAGAGCATCTGAGGGAGATGTAGTTTCCCGTGTACGTTGGAGGAGTGCCCCTTTTTCCCCAAACATCCTGCCGTGATGGGTTTCCATGGAAGGTAATGCAAAGAGGCATCAGGTGCAGCCTCGCCAGCCTGTCCTGCTCTGGAGCACCGCAACAGCCAGCACCCCACTGCCACTCTGGAGAGCCTCGGACAGCTGAGAGACCTCAGGTATCCTGTGCCAGCCACTCCGGAGCATCCCACCCTCCTGTCCCCATCACAGAGCACCCTGCGTCCCCCAGGACTTGTGCCCAGCCCTGCTCCACAGCACCCCAGATACCCCAGGCAGCCCGCACCCTGGGTGCCTCCAAATTGCCCCNGGCGGCGGCCGGGGCGTGCGGGCACCGCCGGCTTTAGGGACAGCTCCCCCGGCTGCCGCCATGAGCGGCCCCTCCGGCCCGAGCTCCCCGGGGCCCGGGGACAGTCCTTGCGGGCAGCCGCTCGGGCTGGACCTGCTGCGCTGCCCCTGCTGCCGCCTGCTCCTCTGGGAGCCGGTGACCGCGTCGTGCGGTCACTCCTTCTGCAAGCCGTGCCTCGGCGGGGCCGGGCCGTGCCGCTGCCCGCTGTGCCAGGAGCGGCTGGGGGTNATTCAGTTCTGGGTCAGTAGAGCATCTGAGGGAGATGTAGTTTCCCGTGTACGTTGGAGGAGTGCCCCTTTTTCCCCAAACATCCTGCCGTGATGGGTTTCCATGGAAGGTAATGCAAAGAGGCATCAGGTGCAGCCTCGCCAGCCTGTCCTGCTCTGGAGCACCGCAACAGCCAGCACCCCACTGCCACTCTGGAGAGCCTCGGACAGCTGAGAGCCCTCAGGTATCCTGTGCCAGCCACTCCGGAGCATCCCACCCTCCTGTCCCCATCACAGAGCACCCTGCGTCCCCCAGGACTTGTGCCCAGCCCTGCTCCACAGCACCCCGGATACCCCAGGCAGCCCGCACCATGGGTGGCTCCAAATTGCCCCGGTCCCACTCTGGGGCACCCCAAAACACCCTCCAGCACTCTGCACCTTGGTCCTGCTTCAGGATGCCCCAGACCCCCCTGAGACCCCGTGCTCAGCTGGTGCAGAGCTCTGCTCCACCCGGCGCACGGCTTCAGCTCGCGTGTCCGGCTCGCACCCCGCTCCCCGGCCGCTCCGGAGCCCCCCAACATCCGCGCCTCCCGGCTGCGGGGGGATCGGCAGCGGAGCCCCCCAGCACCTCTGCACCCCGGCTCGGGGGCTCAGCACCCACCCGCACCCCAGCCCCCAGCCGGGCCGGGGTCCCGCCGCCCCTCGCGGCGCCCCGGTTCCGCGGGCTCCGTTACGAAACGCGGCCGGGGCGGGGCGGCGCGGCCNCGGGCTCGGGGGCTGGGAGTGCGGGAGGTGGGGTGCAGGGGGCGAGGGGCCAGCCCGGCAGCCCGAGGGACGGGGATGCACGGGCTGGGCTGTTGCGGCAGGTGGGTACCAATGTAGGTCACCGTGTCCCAGCAGCTCCGTGCGCTCCGAGCCTGCACGGTCCAGGGCTGGAAGACGTGGGAAGCTGGAAGTGTTGTAAGGGAGGGCTGGTGGGGATGGGGATGGGA
>VZTG01004992.1:1560801-1591446 GCA_013397845.1 Melanocharis versteri | reverse complement strand
TGTCCGTGGATGTCCCGAGGTGATGGGAGCGGCGGGCTGCCCGGCAAACCGCGCTGCTCATCCCCCGCCAGGGCCGCGGCCGGGCGCACCGCCTGCGTCCCGTCGGCCACGTGTTTGTGGAGAGGAAAGAGCTGCAGATACTCACATCTTGCAGCCCGGCACTATTTCAGGGTCAGAGGAAGAGCTCTGCCCAGGGGGTGGCCATTATATAAAGTGGTTGGGACTTGTCCAGTCCGGGATGGACACGTCCTCTCCCCCAGAGCCTGGCGGGGACACAGCCTCGGCGGAGCTCCTGTGCCAGCCCCATCGTGCAGGTCAGCCCCCGGCCCGGCCCCTTCTGCAGCCGGCTCTGGCCAGACATTTGCCTGCAGGGCCAGGATGGGGCCCGGGGGGTGGGGTTTGATCTGCTTTAATGTGTGGCTGTAAGTGGATTTCTTGGAAAGTAATACTTAAATAAAAGGGGTTATACAATGTGTCTGGAGCAGGGGGTTGGGGCGACGGAGGCAGAATTTCCTTTCTCCACGGCGTTTCTATGACAGCGCTGAGCTCTCCTCCCGCAGCGCAGGCTCTTATTCATCGCCTGCTGCGAGACAAGTGCCAGAGATTCAGGATAAGCCTGGAAACGAAGGGCTGAGCGGACCGGTCGATCCTGGTGTTGGCAGCAGAAAACAGGTCCTTTTATGCAACCTCCAGAGGCATCTCCCTGCACACCCTCCTTCAGAGCAAAGGCACAGCACACTTCTCCAGTACTCATTTGCCACGCTTTTGCCTGATTGGGGTGTACAGTTACACATTTCTTTAAAAATCCTTTGTTAGTATAAAGAGGAAACATTGCACACTCTGTCCTCACTGTTCCCTGCACGTTCTGTTCCCCGAAAGACAGGAAAGCCTGGCTGAGGGCAGCAAGGAAATTGCAGTCACAGCCTCAGCTCCAGTGAACCTGTGCTTGCTGGGGCTGCCAGGCTCAGCCACGTGGGTGGTGCTTTCAGGATGTGTTTTCCAGCTCCTGCAGCCAGCTTTTGGCTGCACAACTTTTTACGGGCTGCCTTTCCCTTTGAAACAGAACCACTGATAAATGTTAGACCCAGGGGAATGTTTTATTTGTGGTTCAGTGTGGCGTGACAGCCCAGTTTGCAGTGCCCTGCTCGGCCCAGCCTGTAGACGAGCTCGCTTTGCTTGGGTGGAAATAAACTGTCAACTTTTTATCTTCATTCTTTCTGAGTGAACAACGGGAAAATGCACTGTCATGCGTAGCACAGGAGGCCCTCTGACATGCCTGGAACGTGGAGGCTGGCGAGTCTCTGAGGCTGCCAGCTGGCTGATGGCCCCGGCGTGTAATGATATCATAGATCAAAAATAGCTGCAGCAGAAGAGAAATGCAGGATTCATTGCCCTGTTTTACACATCTGGGGTGTTTTGGTTTTTTTTGGCCAAATCAGTCGCTTTGCTGCTGGGCTGTGCAAATGTTTGAATGGGTTTGGCCACGTGGAAAATAAGCCTCTAGACTTTGTACCTATTTGTTCATCCCTACTCATTGTTAGGGGCTGGGATATTTCATCTCTGGATGAGTGCTTGTGGCACAGGGTACTCAGCAGTGAGTTCCCATGTTTCCTGACTCGAGCCCTGAGATCTTGGCTAATATTGTAAAGGAAAACAAACTCCCAGGGACCAGGTGTTGCTCTGCTGCACAGCTCAGCATGGCCAGTGGAGGAATGGTGCAGGAGTGGCTGTGCCTGGCTCTGCTGCTCTCTGGGTTAGGGTGACACCAGGCAGGGAGCAAAGTCTCCCTGTGCTCCATGCTGGGCACGAGGACAAGGAGGCAATAGCCATGGCAGAGTTTCCTGCTCTGTGATTGGAAGTGGTGGGTGCCTGGGCAGGGTGACAGCAGGGGCAGGCAGGGAAATGGGGAGATGCTTCCTGTACCTGGCTGTCAGGGAGCTGCCAGTCCTGACCTGCCGTTTGCTGGCAGAGCTGCACCAGCACCGTGTTTGAACCGGGCCAGGAGGAAATGCTGCCGGGTTTGGAAGTGCAGGAGAGACATCATCAGCAGTGGTGTTTCCTGATGATTGCTGATCAGCTGCCAGCCAGGCCCATGGAGCCAGCTCCTGGCCCTTCAGCAGGGCAATGTTGCCCACACCACATTTGCCACAGGATCTGAGGCAGCAGTGCCTGCAAGTGGTGCCTAATTTATGATACAAGGCTGGCCTAAGTGCCAGCATCCTGCCAGGCCACCACATGTTACCTGTGCTGGACCTACCATCATCCCACAGGGAACTGGGAGCCAGTGGGGGGAACTGCATGACACTGGAGGCCTCCCCAAATGGACCAGGGAGCAACAAGTCCCCAGTCTTGAGCAGCTTTGAGCCGATGGTTAGAGCTGGGGGGATGCAGGGCCGGATGCACAGACCTGTTACCTGAGCTGGAAAACCAGCACTGCACTGGATGTAGGTCACCTCCATGAGCTGTGATATAACGGGGTGGGTCTGGGCATCTCTGCATTTCAAACCCACAAACATTACCACGCCTGGTTACTCCATGAGTGTGGGCTCCTGGGGTGCGGCCTCTTTGCTCTCCCCAACATCCCCCAGCCCAATTCTGCCACCGGCAGTGCTGATGGGAAGGAAGGTCTTTATGTGGTTTTCTGAGGCAGGAAAGAAGAGGATCTCACTGCCAGTTACTTAGAAAAAGGCAGGAGCATGTAATGCTTGGTGTCATGACTAGCAATGTCTGTGGGACCTGTGCCTCCCCAGCACCCCAACATCCCATCAGTGACATCTCGGTGACAAGGAACTGGATGCTCAGTTCTCTTCCTCCTTTTTGGGAGATCTCAGCCTTTCCTCATACTTGGAAACGCCAGGTCATGTGGTGCAGGCAGATTCTTTCACCCCTCTGGCTTCTCATCTGCCCCAGGAGAGCAGTGACAGCCAGGTGGGTCTGGGAGTTCAGGCATCCAGCACTGCAGTCCTGTTTGGTAACGTGTTATTGTGACTCTGCTGGGTGAGTCACATCACGGAGCCTCCCGTGGCCACAGCCCTGGGGTACTACGTGTATGGTAGAGCTTTTTTGCTGCATCCCAAAAAAGATGGATGAAAGCCCAGATCCCAGCACGGCTGAGCCCCGAGGCAGTGGTGGGGCCTCTTGGCTGAGGATGTTTGGGGAAGATGGGGGAAAAAACAAAGAGAAGAGCCTCAAACAATTTAAAACTGGGTATTCAGGGGAAACAGCTTCCTTGCAGAGGCTTACAAAGCCAGTGTCTCCTCACGGAGAGCACCAGGCTGTGCTCACTTGAGGCAGTGGCACAGGGACTGTCCCACTGTGGTGGCCTGTCCCCAGCCTCGTCCAGCCTGCTGCCTCACCATGGGCCCATCTCACGAGTGACCCCGTTTCTGTTTCCAGCCCTGGACTGCAGCTCCCTGCGGCTGTGCCGGGCAGAGGCGTTCGTGGCACTGGGGCAGTATCCACAGGCACTGGAGGACCTGGATGCCGTGTGCAGGGCTGAGCCTGGGGAGCACGAGGTGAGAGACGGCCGCGTTGACTGGAGCCAAATCTTACTGTACAGCAGCAGTCTCCCCCTCTCCTGAACTCTCCATTGGATTCATCCTGCTCAGAAATGCACTTTGCAGACCCATTTGGTTGCTAATCCCAGCAGCAGGTGCTGTGTTGCTCTCACAGGAGAGGTCTGGCACCATGTCCGTCCTTCACTCCTTCTCCAGCTCTCCCTAGGCTTGGCTTTTGCAACTGCTGCACTTTGGAGAGTCCTGGTTTTTTTTGGGCAAATCTAATCAGGGGAGCAGCGACATGTCCGGGTGCTTTGGCTTGGGATGGGAGCAGACAGGAGAGACATTCCTTGGGGCTGGCATAGGAGCTGAAGGGGCACATGCCCAGCTGGTCACTGTCTCATAGTCACCACGTGTGTTTTCTGCTCTGCAGGCTTTCTTCAGGAAAGGGAAGGTGCTCCTGGAGATGGGACAGAGAGCTGAAGCCCTGCTGGCATGGGAACACTGCCTGACGCTCAGTCCCCATTTCCAGCCGGCTCGGAGAGAGGTGGAGAAGGTGTGTGGGCTCTGCCATGGTGGGTTGCTGTGCTCTCACATCACACAGGGGGATGTCCTTGTCCTCTGAAGGACTCAACAGAGTGCTCAGCCAGCACAGACACCTCCTGCACTGAGCAGAAGTGTACTTTGGGGAAAAAGAGGGAGCCTGGCAGCCTTCGCACCTCCTTGCTTTTTCCTCCTAGCATCCCCCAACCCTTGCTTTGTCCTTGCAGATCATCATGGAAGCTGATGCTCCTCAGCCATGCACAGCTGCTGCACACCTGGGTGATGCTCACCTGAGCTCAGCTGGTTCCCAGGTCAATGGGGGGAGCCCAGCACTCCCAGCTTCCACACAAGCTCAGGTAAGAGCCTTCAATATCTGAATCTGCAAGGACGCTTAATGTCCTCTGGGACATCCCTGCTGTCCAGTGATAGGAAAGGAGGTGTGATAAGGGGAAGTTGTGCAGGACACGTAGCCATGCTTACCTGGCTGTGTGCTGGGATGAGAATCTGCAGGTGGTGGAGGGTGGGAGAGCCAGTACCATCAGGGCTGATGCTGTGGGGACTCAGGAAACAGAGGAGACTTTCTCTCTCTCTTCATCTCACTACATTCAGGGGAAAAAAAAGAAAAAAAAAGTGAGTTTCAATTTTTTTTAATCTAAAAAATACATTTGAGAATAGTTCAGACCATGAGCAGCTGTTAAGGGAAGCTTGTATTTACCTCTCTTTGCCTTCTATAAACAAACTTAGAAGGTTTGGAGAGAGGAGGGAATTCAGAAAATGGGCTCAGATACACCCAAATAGCAGTTGGTAGGTCTGGGCAGAGTGAACCCATATTTTAACCATATGATGGGCAGGAATGTCCATGAAGGCCACGCTCCTGCTGTCATGCAGATGCAAGATGTTAATGTACAGCAACACACCGGGAAACCTCCCGGTGTCATCGGGCTTGGTGGGACAGATGGGGCTGTGCATTCAGAGGGAGAAGAGGGTTTGGGCTCAATTTCATCTTGCTGTGCCTAGGATCAGGAGGGAGAGCTGGCAGATGGCCGAGGGGATGCTGGGTCTGAGCACAGCCAGGGCACAGCCACCCCTTCCCAGCTGGGGCGACGGCAAGAACCGGAGACTTCGGCAGAGAGTCAGGGCCAGTGGTTGTTGGGTGAGTGTTTTCAAAGGTACCACAGTGTTGTGTCATGCAAAATACTTCTTTGAAATCCATTTTGGCACTGAAAACTTGGTGTTTACACTGTGTCCAGCTCAACAAACAAATGTCCCAGGGGCAGTTCTGGCCAGGATGTTCGCTGCTTCTCATGCACGTGAGGAGGATCCACCTGATATTCCTGTGTTGAGCTGGTGAACTTTGGGCTCCAGCTTGGTGACAAGTTCTTGCTAAAGCCAGTCATCACCTGCTCTCTGTGTGGAGACAGGGAGAGGCTTGCTTTGGTTCCCATGGGTTTAGATGGGTTTTGGTTTAGATTAAATTTCTGTGTAGGGGACAGGACATGCCATGAGCTGGGGAAGCAGCACCTCCATCAGCATTAACTTACCATCAGTGTCCAGCCAGGTGGCTGCCACGTGCCTGGGTTTGCATAAAGCAGTGATGGCTCATGGCAGGTCTCCAGAGACTTCCATCCTGGAGCTTTTTGGGCCACTTTGCTGCCCAGTGCCTCAGTTTCCCTGCCTGCAAAAGGAGGAGATGCCACCTTCCTCTACCAAGTACCATGAGAGCCACAGACATTCCAGCCATGGATGAACACGAATGGGTTAATAGAGGGGTTTATGTTGCATTCCCTAGTGGTTTTGTTTTTCTTTGACACTTCTAAAGCACTTTGTGGGGCAGTTATGCCTCAGAACGAGGTCAGAAAGCAAAGATTAATTTTCTATGTTGAAATGAGCGGTTGTCTTTTCTCTTTTGCCACTAGACAACGAGGAGGAAACAGCAGCAGCAAAGTGTACCCAGCCATGCCTCGGGGAGTCACTGAGCATATCTGACTTGGAGTGCTCCCTCTGCATACGGTGAGTTCTCCAGCAGGAGAGCTTTTAGGATGAAGAATCAGCACCTGCTGGGTTTACTGATGTGCACCTTTCTTCAAGCTCAGTCCTGAGTACTGCTGAGATGTAGTCTTTGGTAGAGGTGAGAGGGGAAGGCAGGGCCATGGGACGCCCTGCCAGGCTGCAGGAGCTCAGATCACCCTGTCTCAGGGTGCAGCATCACTGGGGCTGTCCCCAGGGACACAGGTGTGGAGGGGGATGTTCAGTGGGGTCAAAGACCAAAAGCAGTGGTTGCCCTTCGTACCTGCAGGCTGGGACAGGAAGCTGTTGCCCAGGGAAATTCCCTCCATGATGGGGGTATTGCAGACCTAGAGAGGAGCATTTCTGAGCTCTTTGCCTAGTGCAGGTAGAAAAGGGAACAGGGCAGAGCCTGTGTTTGTCTGCTGGCTCAGGGCTGGGGAGGGACTGTTGTTGCACTGCCACAGGGCATGCTGAAACCTGGCTGTTATTCCTGGTGTGCCCCAGGACGTGGAGCAGTTGTGCAAGCGGCTGCTGGCAGAGAGCTGGGTGGGTGCTGCACTGCCAGACGGGCAAGTCGGTCAAGGTCTCCTGCACGGCAGCTTTTTCCAGGTCTGTGCATGGGGGAGAGAGACTGAGGCTGCATCTGATCTGAATTATGTGAATTTGGGTCTCTTGTGAAAGAAGAAAACAGATTTCAGGAGGAGTCAGGGCTTTCACGAGACCTTAATTTCATTTCTGATCCTGGAGCTACCGAGTGCTTGCTGCTGGCTCTGCTTCTGGAGCAGGGGATAAGGAGGCACTTTCCTGTCACTGCCCTTTGGATTACACACCACTGTGGCTGTCTGGGGAACCACAGTCCTGGCAGGACCAAGGGGTGCCATGTGTGTACTGATGGGATCTGCTGGGACTCCATGGAGACCCTGCAGAGAGTGGGAGCAGAGCTGAGGCATGGAACAGTTCTCATCTTACCTCACTGTGCAAGCCCGGCACTCTGAGCCCAGACTTTCTAATTAAAGGACTAATTAAAGTCTCTCTCTGCCAGACTTATCTGTGCTCCTTTCTCTTTGCTGCTCTCTGCAATCCATTGACTCTGATCATCCTTTGCAGGATGTTCTTCGAGCCGGTGACGACGCCCTGTGGTCACACCTTCTGCAAGGAGTGCCTGGAGCGCTGCCTGGACCATCGGCCCAACTGCCCCCTCTGCAAACAGAGCCTGAGAGAGGTGAGGGCACGAGTCCCACGGGATGGAGCCCGAGGGAGAGCTGGGAAGCAGCTCCAGCTGCTGGCAGCGTGCCCAGGGCTGGGGCGGGAAGGTGCAGTGCTCTTACCTTAGCAGCTCCCCGGCACAGCCGTGTCAGCTCCACTCACATGGGAATGACCAGACAGTTGATAATTAAGACCAAGAGATTCATTTCCACAAGATGCCACAGTGATTTAGTGAGATTGTAAACAGGAGAAGAGAGAGAGAGAGAGAGAGAGGAGCAAATGCTAATTACTTTAAAAAATGGAAATGGATTGAAAACCTGCTAGCCTGGAGATTTGATTTAAACTTTAATGAAAAGGGATTCGGATGAGACCATCAGGGAAATTAGGTTGTCATACAAGGACTGCATCACTGTCAGAGACAGGACGCTGTGTTGGACGGGCCCTGGCTCTGAGCTGTGTCTGGAGGTCTCTGTGGAGCTGACATCCCATCCTGCTCGACATCCCCTGATAGGTTTTATCCTTGACTTTCTCTGGTCTAAAATTACCTTCAGTTCCAATAAAAGTGAGCGTGATTCAGAGTCCAGCAGGGCCTCAGGGCTTCCACCCTGCTCTTCTCCAACCTATTTTTGGGTCTAATTCTTTCTAGTACCTGAAGGCTGGGAGGTACAACCCCACAGTGCTGCTGCAGGACATCATGCTGGCCACCTTCCCCACACAGCTGGCTGAGCGCCGGGAGCTGCACCGGGCAGAGATGGCAGAGCTCTCCAAGTAAGCAGGGGCTGCTCCTCTGTGTGTGTGTGTGTGTGCACATGGGGACTGGAAGGGACTCTGAGGGGGCTGTCCACATCCCATACCATTGCTCTGGCTTGGTTCTGCTCAAGTGATGTCTGTCCCACCTCCAGGACCACATCGCAGCAGTGCTGGGTGGGTGTGGACGTGCCCCGTGGGGCACCTGGGGTTGAGGGACCATCTTTGCAAGGAGCTGTTTTGTGGGCAGAATCTATCTTTGGTCTCTTGGTGGAAGCTTTAGTGTTGCTCTGCTCACTTCTTGTGGTAAAGGACACACCTGGTTTGGGGGAGCAGCTGATGCAGAGACAGTGGGATGGGATTTGCTTGAGGAGGCATCACAGTGGTTTCTCCTTCTGTCCCTCAGCCTGACCAAGAACATCCCCATCTTCGTGTGCACCATGTCCTTCCCTGGCATCCCCTGCCCTCTGCACGTCTTTGAGCCTCGGTACCGCCTGATGATCCGGCGGTGCCAGGAGAGCGGCACCAGGAGGTTCGGCATGTGCATTTATGAGAACGGGAAAAGGTGAGCTCCTGGGCAGGCTACCCCCTGCCCCAGCTGATTTGCCCCTCTCTGCCTCAGCCCCAAATGTCTAAAACACTGAGTAGTTCAGAGAGATTTCCTACCAGTGCCATCTCGCAGATAAAATCAGCAGGGAGGTGGTGCATTCCCCACGCTGCGGAGTGAAATGGGATCAAGGAATGAGGCCAGCACTGGAGCTGAACAGAGCCAGTGGTGGCTGTGAAATACAACATTCTTGGAACAGCTTCTGGCTCAGGATGTCTCTGAGCTCCATGGTTCTCTGGCTGTGACCTCCAGCTCCTCTTAGTGAGCACTGGGAGGAGACTTGACTGAATCTCTGAATTTGCCCCGGCCCAGACAGCTTGTTCCTGGCCTTTTCCTGCTTTGGAGACAGTACCTTCAGGAGAAGCAGCTCTCTCGCCACCCATTACCCCAGCTCAGCCCTTGTTTCCTGTCCCTGTGTCCCTGCAGCTTTGCTGACTATGGCTGCATGCTGGAGATCCGTCAGGTGGAGCTGCTGGCTGACGGGAGGTCCTTGGTGGACACCATCGGCCGGCAGCGGTTCCGGGTGCTGAGCCGCGGGCACAGGGACGGCTACCACACCGCTGACATCGAGTACCTGGAGGACAAGAAGGTGAGGGCAGGGCTGGGCAAAATCCTGGGCTGCAGTGGGACAGAACCTCCCCGTGGACACCTGTGTCCCTCTTGGCTCCGTTCAGGTGTCCGGGGAGGAGCTGCAGGAGCTGCAGTGCCTGCACGAGAGCACCTATCGCCTGGCCCAGCGCTTCTGCGAGCACGGAGACCTCACCTCCAGGCACATTCTGATGCAGCATGGACCACTGCCCGAGAAGGAGGAGGACATCCAGGTAATGCCCTGAGGGGAGGGATGCACTAAACAGAGTGCCAAGAGAGCCTCTGAAGCAGCGCTGTTCCTGCACTAAGCACCCTGCTTTCCTACTCGGCTTCCCCCACAAGATGAACAAAACAAATCCAGTTTTTTACCCCTCTTACAGCATCTCTCATTCAGAGAGTTGGTAGGGCTTGTCTTGTAAAACTGCTTGATGTTTCTTTATGGTTTTAAACTCTTCTTGAAAACTGAGCACTGAGTTCTAAAATCTTTCCCAGAGTCTTTTCCTAAATGAGAACTGAGAAACTGAACTGTGTGGGAGCACACTTTGGGAAAAAGAAACCAAACAAATTGGCAAAGAGGCGAACCCTGCAGCTTGTTGAGTCTGCATTCTCCTTTCTCACTGTGATCCTTTGAGACAGCCATAGCTGGCCAGAGGTGAAGAGCTAAGAAGACAGGATCCAATTTTCTTATTATACTGCTCTGACAAATTCAGATTCTGTAGGAAAAGAAAATCCCAAAATTTAATTTTCACTCCTTTAAGAAAGTGTTTCCTCTCTGGATCATTACAAATGTACTCTTGCTGGCTTGTCCCAGGCTGAGGCTGTCTTGGCCAGCAGTCACATTAATGATGTGCTCAGGAATTACAAAACTACTCACTCTCCTTCAGCTGAATTGAGCTTTTCCCTCTTAGTTTGGCTCAGGTTGTAAAAAAGCCACTTTACAAAAGCAGTGCCCAACAGCTGTGCCTGCCTGGCCTGCACCTCACCTCTTCAAGTGCTGGCCAATGTCCCGAAAACATTGACCATGCAGGATTTGGCCCATGTTTACAAAAAGACCCGGCTTAAACAAGGAAATGGACAAGATATTTCATTGTCTCTTTAGTATAGACTTTTTACCAGCTCCATCTGCGTCTGGAGGCTCCCTGGGGAAGGCTTGTCCGGAAATTAAATTCGTTTGTCCAGCAGTTTTGAGCTTAGACCAACAAAAGGGCTGTTCAGAGGAGTACCTTGGCCAAAGCTGGCGTTGCTGTCCTGACGAGATCAACTGTTTCCTGAAAAGCTGTTTAGTTGACCTAACTTTTTCTTCCTATATGGTTTAGGAAGAATACTGTTGGATCGTTCAGTGCTTCAGAATTGGTTTTCTTCCTCCCTTTTTTAGACATTATTGTTATCAGGCACCTAACACAATCGCTTTTGAAAGTTTGCAGACTTAAAGATCTTGTGACGCTTGTTTCTTACAGATATACAGTTCAGACCCAGGAGAAGAGCATGCCTTGTAATTTTTAAATGTGAAAGAGAAAGCTAATTATTTCTGTCAGATTTAGTCATCTGCACGCAGTTTTCCCCACTGTGTTGGTTTCTGAGTAATTTAATGCTGACTGCTTTATGCAGGATCATCTGTGAGACATGGAGCCTCATGTTACAGAGCCATATTTCTCCATATTACTTGTAATCTAAAGCAGGCTATGTCCTTTTTAGGAATTCAGATTATTTTCTTTAGAAAATTAGTTGTAAATGCTGCCTGAAGGCCACCCCTGCATTCACCTCGCAGCTCCTCACCTGGGGGGGGGGGTCTCTCCCTCTCTCCTCTGCAGGCTTCGGCAGACGGCCCGACGTGGTGCTGGTGGCTCATGTCCATCCTGCCCCTCGACCCGTCCTACCAGCTGAGCCTGTTCTCCTGCACGTCGCTGCGCGCCCGCCTGTCGCAGCTGCAGCGCGTCCTGACGGCGCTGCTGCAGCAGCCGCCGCCCCGCCACCTGCTGCCCGAGCGCAGCCCCCGCGGCCGCGTCTGAGCGCTGCCCTCCCTCGGACGCACCTCCGCCCTCGGGTTTCTCCGTGCGCTGCTCCACGTGTGGTTTGAGCCGCCCCCCGCCCCCCGAAAGTGACCTCAGCGATGGGCGCCCGCCCGGCTGCACTGTGCCGTCCGTGCCACCTCTGCGAGCTGCTTGGTGCCACTGCTGCTGTGCCGTGCCACCCAAGGGGATATGGGATGCGGAGCTGGGTTGTGTCTCCAGAGCCAGAATCACTTGCTCAAGTGGCTTCTGCACTGAGGAGGATTCTCCTTAGGGCAGAGGGCTGAGTGCAGGGATTGCCTCAGTTTTGGTTCTTCCGCTTTGAAGGACAACTTAGGGGTTTAATAGGTGGTCCTGCCCCATGCAGCAGATTTATAGGCTTGGGAGAGGTGCCATTGGGGAAGCAGAGAAGTGCCGATGGCTTCCCCCAGCCTTGGGAGCTGACGGCTCTGCCACTGCTTACAGCTTTGACTTAGTTTGTATTTGAACAAGAAGAAAGGTTAAATTAAACAATCTGAAACTCACGGTCCTGCTCCTAACCACCTCCATGGCCACACGGTGAGGAGATGGTTCTCTCTGAATGCTCTCAGGTGCAGACATGCCCTTGCCAGTGCTCTGCTCGGTGCTGTGCTGTGTTTGCTCGCCAGACCCTTCCCCAGCACGCTGCCAGCCACTCCCCTCACTGCCGGCTCCAATGCTGTGAAGTGCCGTGGGAGGGGGGATTTTGTCAGCTCTGGTGCTTTTCCCTCTCCCCAAAGGCTGCTGTTCCCGACCCTGGCTGGGTTCAGGTTACAGGGTCGGACCTGAGGGCTGGGGGGAGCTAACTCTGGGGGGAGTTAAGTCTGGAAGTTTTGTTGTGAGACTTTCTGCTCCTTGACTAATGCAATTTTCCCGTGTTCTGTGTTTCTTCTGAACTTTCTGCCTCCTCAGGAGACAATCAAGATCTGAGCCAAGGCTGGACCCTTGCACTTGGGACCCAGAATAGTTCAATATCCCCCAAAAGAGCACAGTGAAGTCAAAGGGATCCAAATCTCTGGAGAGGCAGGGAAGGGGTAGGATCAGTGACCGAGGCCGTGAGCCACATGTCAGAGGAGTGAGTGCTTGGCTGCTGCCTGTCTCTAGACACTGCAAAGACTCTCTCTGGACAGACCAGGCCTCCATGGAAGCCCTGAAGATTTGGGATTTTTGTCGTTCATCCATAATTTCAGTGGCTTTGGGTTCAATTTTAAGAGTGACATCCACTCAGTTGTTGGATTAACATTGCTTCTGGAATTTTATCCCTGCATTTCTCCAAGGCTCCACACCCCCTCAGAGAGCTGTTGGATGTGTGTGTGGGAGAGGAAATCAGTGCAGTGATCCTTACTGCACGTGTTGCTGGGCTGAGCGTGGGGTGGGAGACTGGGTGTAGCTCCAGAGAGGTCCCTGCTCAGGGCCACCACCTTTCCCTGTCCTGTCTCCAGGAGTGAGAAGTCCCTGTGCCTCCTCTCCATCAAAGTGCCTCGCTGGAGTGACAGGAACTGAGGGCTTGCTCCCCAGGAACCTCTGTGAGCACAGGGCAGCTGAGGACAGCTCAGAGCTGGATTTGCTCCTCTGCCTTTGAGCCGTGCTGCTGGCCCAGGAGCTCCCAAGGAGCCAAATCCTGGGATGTCAGACTGGCATGGGCTGGGGCAGGGGATGAAGGGATGCTTTGCAGTCCCAGGGCAGGTGGCAGGATGACACTGAAGTTTGGGAAGTGCCTTTCTTCTCCCCGGGGTCCATGTGGGCTCACCCAGTGACATCCCCACCCCAAGCCACTCGCCCACCCCCAGAGCTGCCATTTCCCTGGGGTTGAGAGGTCCCTGTGGGTCCCTCCAGCCAGGGGTTGGCATGGGGGGCATGCAGGGAGAAGGGTGGCTCTGCACCATGTCACGCTGGGGAGGAGCCAGAGGCCAGAGCCACATCTGCCTGGCTGCTTTGGGAAGGGATCCGTGCAAATCGCTCCAGTTTGCTTGGAGCACCTTTGGTTTTTATTACTATCTTTGCTCTTGGAATTACAGTTTATTTCTGGTCATTGAAATAAAGACCTTTGTTGTTGTTGTTGTTGTTTTGTTGCTGGTGTTTAACTTCTAGCTGCTCATTAATAAAAGTGCTTGGGCATCCCCAGGAAGATTTGGAAGCGTGTGGAGAGGTGACACCCTGGCCTTTAGACAGCAAGGCAGGCACAGTGACCGTGGTCCAGCAAGTGCAGATGGCAACAAGGGGAAAAAATAAAGTGGTTTTGCTCACAGAAAGTGTATGAAACAAGACAGGACCAATGAGCTCCTGCCTGTCATTGCAGCTAAAGGCTTTGGGGAAGGATGGGGACTGAAGATCTGTCCAGCAGAGATGCTGACCAGTGTGGGATGGCCCTGGAGGCAATGTCCCCAAATGCTGTGGCCAGTATCTGTCCCTGTCCTGCCTTTGCAACCATGGGCAGAGGGCTGTGAGCAGGTTAGCTTTTGGCAGCTGGCATTAGGGATGAGAAATGATCCAGGGAGATGTGCGTGGGCTCTGAAATGAGAGCGTGGTCCTGCATGGAAGGTGATGTCCTGCCGGGACAGCTCTCCCCTGTCTCTTGCTCCCAACTCACCTCTTGCCTCTGCTTCCCAAAGGTGCCATCCAAAACCAAGGGCAAGAAGGGAACTGCCCAGCAGTGCTGTGCACCTTTCCTGGGAACATGGAGCAGCTGTGGCAGAGAGGGAGAGGGCTTGAGTGGTCTGAGATGGCAGACAACCCTAAAAAGGTGTCACGCCTCAGAGCAGTGTCCCTGCTCTCCCGTTAATAACTGCCTCCATGAGGAATTATGCCTTGAATTCCTCCCCAGCAATGCTCCACAGAAGCAGCTGTGCCAGCTGTGAGCTGTGGCTGGTGCCAGCCCTTTTGGTGGCTCTGGCAGCCCGGGCCTTGTGCCTGACCTGTGACTGGCGTGTGCCCGGGATCTGGAGCTGGCAGGGATGCCTCTGCCGTGCTGCCCTGCTCCCACTAGATGTCAGGAAGAGGCTGAGTGCGGGCGAGGAGGAAGGCACAGCAGAGGGGATGTGCAGCATCGGCTGTTGCCAGAGCCTTGGCTTTTCTCACCCCAAAATCAGCCCTACTCCCAGCCCTGGCCCCAGCCGGGCTGCCCCTAGCTCTCAGTCAGCACAGAAGGAGAGCTGGGGACCTGGGCGGATCGCTTTGAGTCCACCTCCAGCTCCCCAGGCACTCGAGGTCTGTGCTGCAGGCTCCTGTCCCCACGGCAGCCAGTTTGCTCTCCTGGGGCTGGAGCAGGGCTCTGGGGCAGCTGGGGCTGTCCTGCTGCCCATCCTCCCCTGCTGGGCACAGCCCCAACTCGGAGGTGGCAGCTGAAGCAACCCCTCGTCCCAGCACACAGCTGGGACAGAACAGCACCCCACAGCCCCTTCTGAAGGCAGCCCAGGCATCTCTCAGCCCTGCTGCCATGACCAGGGGCTTCACAGAGCAGTTGGGGCTGGTTGGCAAAGACCTGGCAACTTCCATGCTGCCTCCCTCCCAATGCTGCGTGAGTAAGGGGACTGCGTGTGACGGCCTCGGCCCCACACCAGCAGCCAGAGCCAGGGTAGATGGGTTTGGCTCTGTGTGGGCTCCTCGGTGGCAGTCAGGGCCCAGGAGGAGCCAGGCGCCTGGACCTGCAGCACAGGAGGTCCTGGCTCCCGTGCCACTGTGATTTGCCTGCTACCTGAGGACTTGAATTCCTCCCCAACAACACCTAGTAGTGATTTCTGGACTTTGTGTAACACTACTGTGGATTTTACCGGCAGGAACTGGGGTGGGAAGAGGAAATGTGCTGCCCAGGGTCACCCAACAAGGTCTCTGGTAGTCACTCTCCAAAGGGGCCCTCTTCCCACCCCACCCAGCCTTCCTCCGTGGATGCTGGGATGTATCCTGCCTCTGGTTTTACATCTGTGGGGAGGGGCAAACCAGTGCTAGCACTGGCCCCATTTCCACCACCCCAAAATGTGACCTTCTCCCCAGCAGCACCATTTCCTCCCTTCCTCTTCAACACCTTCAAATCCAGACATGGATGACAACTTCCTTCACCTAACAGCGTGGGCAAGCAATTAGATAAAGAGGTAAATAATTAATACAGCAGGTGTCAGACTGTGCCTCATCTTTCTCTAACAAATGGTGCATTTCCAAACTAATTAGACCAGCCGGTACTTGAGAGAGTGGAAAATCAACACAAGATTGTTCGAGCTAAGATTTTCTTCTCTAGCAATGCTACGTTCGTGCTGGAAGAGGAGCACAGTACATGTTAAAGTTAATGAAGGTGGGAAGAAAAAGGAAAAAAAACCCAGCACCTAATTTTTTCCACCCTTTAGCAATACCAAAGGTGCAATGAAAGATGGGTCGTATTGTTCCTGCTTTTTCAGAAGAAAAAAAAAGGCAAAGGAAAGCAATGAAGACAGATGTGCCGTCTCTTTCAAGAAACTCACCCACGGGATGTATTCAAAGCTGGAAAATGACAAGTGATGATAAAAAAGTGACTGCTGGAGCAGTTGGAGTGGGACCTGCCTATTCACCCGGAGAAGTGGTAGAATCATAGAAACACAGAATATCCTGAGCTGGAAGGGACCCACGAGGAGCATCGAGTCGAACTCCTGGCCCTGCACAGGACAACCCCCAAAATCCCACCATGACGATGTTTGGGATCTCATGGGGGTGCTGTCCCTTCCTCTGGCCAGGCTGCACCCGGGGGTGAAATCCCCCCTGTCCTGTATGGAGCAGAGCGTGGTGATCACAGGCGTGTGCTGAAGGTGACCCAGGGCAGAGATCGAGTGGCAGCTGGACAAATGCCTTTGCCTCCTGTGCAGGGGCATTTTGGGGGTGCTGCACATGGGAGCTGTGCAAAGCCAAGCTCCGATCCGAGCAGGAGCAGGGGATCTGGGATGATGCATCAGGTGGAGCTGCCTTAGCATGACGGTTGGTAATTTTCACCATTAATAAACAGATTTACAGTGACAGCCTTTTTCCAAAGGCTTTTCCAGACCCATTTAGCTCCCTCACACCAGCAATGCTACCAACCTGCAACTGGAAAGCCCTGGATTTGGGACAGCTACAAGGGGCTGCCTCCCAGCACTCCCACATCACCTGATTCAGGATAACCTTTCAGCCTCCCTGGGGAGCACCTGGAGGAGGGATTAACCTCTGAGTCTCTGCCCACAGCCACATCCATCCCAAGTGCCCATTGGTGGTTTGGGCTCTCCCTGCTGATTCCTGATTCCACAAAAGCCTTTGAGCCCAGGCAAAATATTTACAGGAGTGATTAAATATCGAGGAAATGGGAAACTTGTTAAAAGTGTGGAACTTATACAAATACAGCATTATTAAAATAAAATGTGACTTTTAGCAAGGACAGCTCTCTCAGCTGGGCTGTGTTTACCTTAATTGTTTCCCTCCATTAATTACAGTCTGAGAGGAAGACTTGTGCAAATTGAAATAAATTAATCGAATTTGTTTAGAGTTCTGTGTGTCTGGCTTATGGGGATTGCAATTAAGCTGGTATGTTTGGTGCATTAAATTACATTGCCTAGATCTATTCTTCCCTTTTCAAGCACCATGAACGTGAAAAGGCAGAAGTCAGTGACAATTAGAAGGTAAACAGGCAGTGTGAGTGATGGTTATTTTAGCTCCTGTGCCTCAAGAATTTCACTCTTTGCAAGTATGGAGGCTCATTCCTTAATAAATAGATCCCAGCTCTGTGCAATGAAAGATAAAGGGGAGGTGGGGGAGCAGAGGCCAGGGCACATCCCAGCTCTGCCCTGGCAGTGGGAACAGTGACGTGGGTGGGAGTTTAGTCCGATTCTCCAGGAAAATCAGGCTCCATGACTCAGCAGCCTTGCGTGTGCTCCTGCTCGTTCCCACCAGCAGCTGCCCAGTACCACCCACGTCTGACACAGGGGAAGAGGCTTCCAGATATATCGAGGTGCTGGCAAGGTCTGTGACTGTGGGAAATGAAATGGGTAAAAGAAATGCATCTTCCAGTGGGGAGGGGAAGGGGATGCTCAGCCTTTGTTAGACATCAGACAATCTACACCACAGTCTTTTTTTAAGATAGGTATTAAAGAGGAAACGTCGCTTCATTGTCTCGTCTGTCACCCAATCTTCTCTGCTCTTGCCCCAAACCAGCCACAGGAGCAGGCTGAGTGTAGCTTGCTCTAAGACACTCTAGCCCCACGGAGAAGTTTAACCAAACTTCATGAGGGATTCTAGCACAGACTAAGGAGAATGGTGCAGCTTCCTCTCCAGAGTAAAAGGAACTTTGGGAGGAGGAAAAATAAAAAGGAAAATCCAAACTTCAGATGGTGGAGCTGTGCTGCCCACCCAAGGTGACTCCTGGGGGACGATTCCTGCAGCACTGACTCCGGCAGTGGGGCCAGGCAGGAGGTGAGGAGGGTGCCCCAGAGCTGGGGGGGCACACAGAGACCCAGGGAACTGCTCTGCAGAGACATGGCCAGGGTGTCAGGTGCTTCACTCCCCTCCCTGCCTTGTGGCTCGTTTATGAAACCACAGAGGATTCAAAACTCACCTCCTGTCATTTCCCTGCCATCCCTCTCCTTCCACTGCTGCCCTGAGCCATGCTCAGTCCAGAAGACTTGTTGCTGCTTGTGCTCCTGGTAAAACCCATTCACATCATGCCCCAACAGGAGCAGATTCCCGTGGGAAGCCCCCGTTGGCATCGCTGTGAGGAGCAGCCCTACACTGTTCTCACCTGCTCCCACTGCACTGCTGGGAGGGCAGGAGGACACAGCCTCCTCCCTGGCCATAAATAGAGGGTGAGCAGGGGTGCCAGGGCCCAGCAGTGTCTTTCAGATATGTTTCCTGCAAGCAAACCTCTTCACCTGGCCATTGCCTGGGCCCGGATGATGTATGGAGCGGCTGGGCTGCAATAGGATTTCTACCCAGAATATTGGCTGGATGATAAAGGAGTCTGTCTGCGGTGATAATTGCGCCATAAATAGCTCTGGGTTCGGCAGTGAAGAGTGAGGCATTAGAAAACCTCACCCTCTGGATTCCTCCCACTTCCCTCCATCTTCCTGACTGCTAACAAGCGGGGAGAGCAGCTCGCCGGTTTTTACCAGCCACGAGAGGTTTATTGTGCTCAGACGCAGCTGGGCACCTTCCTGCCCATAAATCTTAATAGCGAGAAAGGAGAGAGGGGGGAAAAGGCAGCCCAGTCGGGTGATTGCTGGAAAGCAGCAGGTAGGGCTGTGTTGTGGCACAGCTGTCCCTCTTCATTGTCTGCGCTGCAAAGACGTCGCTGTCTCGCTCCTTCCTCCAGGCTTCCCCTGGCTCTTCTGAGCTCTCCCGGGCACCTGGGGGTAAACATCCTCCTTACTCCACTGATGGAAACTGAAAACCTGCCAGCCAGCCCCAAACACTGAAAAATGAGTTCAAACTGGGGAGTGCTGCGGAAGTTAAGGCTGTAAAGACAATAAATATGACCAGGTTGGAAGCTCTCTCTGGCTCCTGGCTTTTTGAGCCTGCAGAAAGCACACGGATGCCTTGTCTTTTCTTCCCCCCAAAAATGGGAAATGGATCTGACTTTGCTGGTACATTTACCTGCTCTTGAATTCCAACAGATATTGAAAAACAGAGGGTTTAGCCCCTCACATTAGGGCTTCTCACTCACATTAAACGCAGGTTCACCTGAGTTCTGTCCTCTGCACAGGTTTACTCACTGCTCACAACCACCCACCAGGAGCTTTGGGGAGCGTGGTGTAAATGGAAAAAGTGGTCAGGGCTGAATGGAGGCATCTCCTCATCAGATTTCATTCGTGGGTCAGTGAATCGCTGCTGAGGCTCTTCTTTTTCTTGTATGCAGTGCCCAGATTTGCTGCAAATAGCCAAAAGATGGACTGTGGAGCACAAATCCTTTTTACAAGCTTGGAGAGCCTCCAAGACCCTGGTCAAAAGTTAAACCTTGAGGAGTCAGGCGTGACATACCCCAAGTGCTGTGAAAATCCCATTCTTGGTTCCAAAGCCCCAGCTCAGACTCGGGGGTCACAACATCCGGCTGTAACTCAGACATACTGACATCACTATTGTTTTTCTAGGAAGGTGATTAAATCTATTTTTTTTTTTAATTTTGAAGGGTCCAGGAGTGAAGGGGGGAAATGATTCTCCTTCCTGAACACGTTATAAATCTCCCACAAATAGCTGCAGTAGGAGGAAGGCAAGTTTTACTCTCAGATGGGAAAAGAGATGCTTAGAAGGTGATTTTTAAAGGAACTGAGTAGAACTGGGGGAAATCCATGCCCAGTGTCCCCGTTGCAGCAGAACCATTCAGCAGGGAGGGAGGGCAGTGCTGGGGCTCATGCTGCCAAGAACAGGAGCAGCTCTCTCCTTTCTGCACGCGGTGCAATGAAGGCTGCTAAGCAGGCAGAAGCTTTTCAGCTCCTGTACAAATCCATAAGCTCCCCCAAACCTTCCTCTCCTGCAAACCCAACAAATCCAAAGACCAAATATAGAACATGATTTTTCTTCTTCTTCTTTATTTTTTTTTATTACCATACCTGGAGTGTTTGAAGCAAAAGTATTTGCCCTGTTAAAGCTTTGGATTTGCAAGTTTAAAGCTTTCACAGTTCCAGGTGCACCCAAAAAGATAAGGGAGCCTGGAGGTGCGCTGTTGTACCTAGAAATAGATAAATAAAGCTGTGATTAATTTGAAGGTAGTTCTTAATGCTCATTATTTCTTCATTACCTACTGCTGTTATTATAGTGACCTCACCTAAGCTGAATTGGGATAGCACAAACCCTTTAAAGCAAGCAGGGAAGAGTTGTAACAAGCATTTGAAAATGCCAGAGATCCCAAAAGCTTGGGACCAGGGAGGGAATGACTGGGCAGAGGAGAGCTCCCACTGACTGCTCCTGTGCTGATGGCAAAAGCTGTGGCATGGCCAGCATGGCCTGGGATGTGCAGAACACCACTCCCCGTTGGAGGATGTCCCTGGGATTCCTGGCAGGCTGTGGGAAACCTGGCTTCGTACAGCAGATCCCAACATTTACTTGGCTGGACACAGAGGGAGGAGGAGAACCAGCCCAGGCTTTAAAATTATAATGAGCCTGAAGAAACAGCCTGGGAGCAGAGGGATGTGTGCTGTGGATGACTCAGTGGAATGAGGCGAGTCAGGGCTTTGTGGAAGAAGCTTTGGGAGAAAGAAGCCAGAGCCGAGATGAGATTAATCAAGTAGCAAGAGCTGCCCAGACATGGCTATTCTTGGCTGTTTTATTAGAAGGCAGATTACTGCCTATGGTTCCTCAAAACAAGTTTCAAGGCAATTAAACAGGCTTTTCAACGGGGCCCTCCCTTACTCAGCAGCTCTGCTTCATTCAGCTTGTCTGGCACGGGGATGGATTTGTGTGAGATTGGATGCTCCGGGTCTGGAGAAGCAGGAAATCTTCACGAGTGCAAACTGCCCCACCCCAAGCCCTGTGCCCTGTTTCTGCTGCCTTTTCCCTGGCAGCTGCTCTGCCTGTGCCAGCTCTTCCTCCCCCTGCCTGCTCCAGGCTGGGCTTGGAAGTCCTGTTGACAAGAGGGGGTGAGGTGGGAGATTTGTGCCACCAGCATCCCAGATCACTGGCTAGGACACACGGCTGGTGCACCCACAAGCCTGCTCTGGGGTGGGCACAGCAAATACAGCCAATTTTTGGCACAAAAAAATTGAAACCAGGCCCACATAACGTTTCTGTAGCTGCCATAAATGAGTTCCATGGTTTGGAGCTGAAATAAGCTGTCAATGTTTGACTGTCTCTGGGAGTTAAAGCTTTATGCAAATGGTAGAGAGATTTTAGTCCAGGTCAGGAAAAAAGACATCCACTCTGAAAGTTATTAATTTTCTTGTCCTTATTTTTGAAAGTCATTTGCTGCTTTTTATTTTGTCAGCTTTCTCTTTCTCTTGAAAGCTCAATACCACGCACAGCACTGGGTACTGCTGAGCTCTGGCTCTAAGTCAAATCCACTTGCCTTCAGGGAGATGGAAACTAATCAATGAGGAATATTAAACAATATGAAAGCCTCAATGATTTTTACATTTCCCACAAAGGTCAGAGTCCCCCCGGCAGCTCCACGCTAATGCTGAGCTAAAGGTGGCAGAGGGAGATGACATATCTCAGAACAAAGCTCTCACTCCTCTGTTTCCTGCAGAAGATGATTTCTTATGTTAAGGAAAAGATCCCACTGCTGAGCAGGCTCGGGCTGGCCGGGCTGCTGGGCTTGTGCTGAACTGAGTTTCGATTTTGCAGGTGCTCATGGGGAGCCTGGGCTGCCTCAGGTCTGGGCTTGCAGGTGTGAGTTTGCAGGGGAATGGGGTCCAGCTGCTTTTCCAGTGCCTTTTCCCAGTCTGAGGGGCTCCAGGGTTTTGCTGGGAGCAGGATGATGGATCCAGACTGCCCCAGGGATGCTCAGCAGAGCTTGCCAGTGGGATTTTGGGGTCCTTCAATTGACTGAGTATAACTCATCTACCCAACAGCTGCTGCCTCCAGCTGCCTGAGGCTGGGGCTTTCACTGGATGCCTGACAGGAGATTTTAGCCCAGATTCAGCCCCGGGTTCAGCTCTTGATTTGGCACCTTTCCAAAGGTGCTGGAGTGCAAGGAGGGCTCTCACGACCCACTCTTCAAGGGAGGGTGCAGGATGCAGCCCAGCCCATGGCAGCAGGTACCTACTGACCACAGCAAAGTCACGGAAATAAAAACCCTGAAGTATACCCACGTCACCATTGTTTTTCTTTGTGCAGGTCCTTCTATGCCTCTGGAAGCATTAAGAATTGTAATAATTCCAAGGTGAAGATTAAATTTCTGATTTTGCACTTATTTTTCTTTCTGAGCAACCTTAACAAGTCACTTCTCACTGGGCCGAGGACTTCTGTCTCTGTTTAAGGATGATGAGACTTAGATTTCATTTCTACATCCAGTAATTTGAAGAGTCTGATAATGCTAAAGCACCAGTGTGAGACACTTCCCAAAGCGAGAACAGTAATCAGTTGATCCTTGTTTCCATCCTAATAGCAAACTGCTTAAAATGGAAGTCTTTTATTTCGAGCATTTGTGGCAGGGCTGAAAAGCTGCTGACACAATAGTTCAGTCCAGCTAGGACTGCTCAAGACCTTTTTGTATTTAAGGTTTGTAAAATACCACTGCAATTAGCAAAACAAGGGGAGGAGAACAGCAGGAGGACCTTAAATGGTGCCAAGCTGCAGCAAGGCAGTGCCCACTGGATGGAAAGCCAAGGAGCCAGGAGATTCTGGAGACTGCTGTGAGCCATCGCATTTTCCATTCCAATTATTTCTCTCAAGTGCAATGTCAACTGGCAGAAGTTGGTCCCCTTCAAGTTTCTTGACAAGCAATATATTGTTGGAAAGGATGAAAATCAGCAGGTGCTAATTCCATCTCAATGCCCTCCTTTCCCATCTTGGATCCTTCCATCTTCTTCATTTGCTCCTCTTAATAAGATTTTGTATATTGCTACTGCACCTGGTTGCACACCACGGTTATGAACTTAATGTGCAAAGTTAAATGTAAACAGGATTAAAAAAAAATCTTAGCAATTATAAAGCACTTGAAAACATTCTCCCTCCCCCAGTTTGTTAGCAGACTCTTCACGTTGCCTGTCTTGCACATCCAGCATTGCAGTAAATTTCGGGGTTAGCTTAACTTGTTCCAGACATTTCAGCCAAAAAGGAGCATTAATTTCTGTGGCAGAAGTGGCATGAGAAAATGGAAAGTGCCTTGCTTTTTTTCCTTGCTTTTATTCAACAGGAATGGGGGAAGGAACGAAAGCAAACTTCATTAAACTGAATTCAAAAACGTCAGGCAAAGTTTTGTCTCCTTAGAACCAAGGACAAACATTTCTTAAAAATTCTGTGACTTCAGAGAGAGACAAAACCACAGCTGTAATTGCCTTTACCTGAGCAGAATGTGACTTTCAATCTGTGCTCCTTGGTGATATGCTTCTCCGCTGCTACAATCTGGGACTTTTTATTCTGAGGGCTTTAGCAGAGATGTTTAATTATCCATCTTATTTGGAGCCGTTTCAGGTTTGCTGCAGGAAAACATCAGCACCATCATTCCCATGGGATCAGATTTTAAAGTGTGCGTTAGGTCAGCATTTAGGGATAAAGCCAGAGTTTCTGTGGGATGCTCAGACCCTCCTTAGTGCAGCTAAACAACAGTTCCTGAAATATTGTGCCGTGGTGGAAGCATCTGTCATCAGGGCCTCACGGTCTGTGAAGGCAACTTGAATTGTTTGACCCCCCTGACCTCCCGCGGGAATGACTGACGCTGAACACCACTCTCTCCTCTTCAGCTGCCCAGCGAGGAGTGTCTCACTGTCAGGAGGAGAGAGAGACTCAGAAACAGCGCAGTTAGGTGGAATTGGGGGGCATTTAGGAAAATCCAGGTCTAGGGGCAGCAGGCTGTAACAGGAGGGTGATCCACTGCTTGTGCTCCCGTTGGCTGAAGCGCCCTGCAGAGCCTGCCCAGCTCCTGCTGCACCAGGCGCTGGCATTTTGGGGTTTGTAGTTGTAGCTGTATTTAAAAGCCTTCCAAGAGAAGCAGAAATCGCTCAAGAGTATAGCTAATTGACAGGAAATCAAAGTTTTGGCTGGCAGAAGGAGCAGCTTGGCCTGAAGGTACCTGGTGGGTGCTGTGGGTGCAGTGTCCCCACAGAGTGCACCATGGCCATCGGCTCCCTCACCTTAGCAGGTGGCCACTGGCCACTGGCCACCACAGCAGAGCCAGAGGCTGGCTTGCAGGGCCACAAAGAGTTGGCTTAGCCCAGCCAGCCACTGCTGAGGTGCATGTTCTGCTTTCTAATTTGCCTGAACTCTCAGCGGGCTGGCACCTTCTAATTTGCTGTTTGTTGCTGCTCTCCTAGAAGTCCAGCTGATTGCTCTGTTGGTGCCAGCAGATCAATCTCACTGAAATAGGCTTATTTTTCTTCTCATCTCGAAGAGGTTAGTTTTCCAAACATCTGTGCTTACCTGCTGAGCTGAGTGAGATTGCTCTCGCTCATTTGTGCGGTTCTCGTGTGCTGCCAGGCACATCCTCAGCCCAGGGCAGGGCTGCAAGAGACACCTGAGGCTGGCCAGCAGTTGGATTTTTATGATTTTTATGGTGGGTGAGTGGCAAGGGAGGAACACAGAGGAAAGAATTCCATAGAACTATTTTCAATGTCATTAATTTTACAGTTTATTAAATTGAGTTTGTCTCGACGAGATGTGGTGGGAGACCACGCAGGCTGGGCTCGCGCAGAGCAGCCATGGAAGGAAGGACACACTGCAGCCCAGCACTGCAGAGGTGGGGCTAACACACCTCTCACCTCAGGAGAACTTTTTGGGCCTCTAAATTTAAAGATCTGCATAATCCACCTCCCTGGGAGCATTTGCACACTGCAGTCTGCGCACATCTTGTGAAAGGAACTCATCTGCCCTATTCCAGCTCCATCCCTGTCCCTCTCACTGAGTGCAAACACACATTGTCCTTCTCTGTTCCGCTGCTCAAGCTTTGTGCTGGACAGCTGGAGCACCTGCATCGCCCCCCTCTCTCCCCGAGGGCAGGAGCTGCTCCAGCTGTTTGCATTCCTGATGTTTGCTGGCACCTCTGTGGGGCACAGGATGAATTTTGCATGCAAGGTGTCATCTGGCCTTCCTGGGACCATCCTTCAAGGGCAAGCAAGTGACCCCTGTGGCCTGGCCCCTGTCAGAGAGGGGCTCAGCTGCTGCCTGGGGTGGTGGCAGGGGGGCAGGGAACAGTCCCTGCTCAGCCCCTTCTTTTCCTCAGCATCCACACTGACTCTGGCACACTGCCAATGCAGCAAAGCTTTGCTTCTTACATCTTTAGAAGGGTTAGGGAAGAAATATCCTAGAAACCCAAGAAATAACTGTCATGAAGGGAGAGCACGTAATTTAGTACTTTTTAAAAAAAAACCCAAGTCATTATTTCCTCAACACCAGAGTTTGCTGAAAGCACTCCAAGTTCTGTTTCGCGAGTGCCACGGAACAAAATAATTGTGCAATTAGTAATGCATCTCACAGTCCATGAAATGAAAGATTTTTTTACTTTCAACAAGTACAAAATGTAGCACTTAGATTTTCCATGGTGGGAAAGTACTGGCCATTCCTTCCCCCTCCTCCCTATTTTAAGTGCGCTGCAACGTGTAATTAATGAAGATAATAATAAATATGCTTCACAAAGCAGGAGGGATGTGAATGGCACAGGCACAACGGGGATAGCTGGGGATTGCCAGAGCAGCCGGCAGCTTCCAGATATTAATTATAGCTCCCTGTGGAGGAGCTGTGCCCTCTCCAGCCCTGTCCAACACCACTCCAGGCACTGTGAAAGTGGGGCTGCTCGCCCAGGGTCCAGCAGCACTGGGGGGCCAAGCTGGGGTGGAAGCCCAGCTGCTGCCAGTGCCGGGCTTGTGTGTGCAGCCAGCAGCTCCTGGTTACACGAGAGGGCTGCTGCTCATTCAGTGGCCACAGAGGGGTTTCTGGAGCTCCAGCATCCCCTCAAGAGACCAGTCCATGCATGACAACAAATGTCCCCTCGGTGCTGGCCTGGCCCATGGGAAAGGCTCTGCCATGACTTGCCTGGTTTGTATCTGGAGGCAAACAAAGCTGTTGCCTGGGCGGTGGCATCCTCCTCCCTGCTAGGTACCGCTGGATAAACTGCTTTCCCTGCTCTTCAGCTCACGGCACGCTGAGCCTGCTGCTGGGAGGGGAAGCTCGACCAAACCCCCTTCAGAAATCATCCTCCCCAGCAGCGTGCCCCTCTCCCCTGGCTGCTCAGCTGCAGCGTGCTGGGAGAAGGAGAGGAGCAGCGGGGGCATCGCAGTGTGGAGCAAAAGGAGATGTGGGATGCAGAGCAGCACCTGGCAGAGCTCTGCCTGGGGGGGCACACAGCAGCATGGAGCAAAAGGAGATGTGGGATGCAGAGCAGCACCTGGCAGAGCTCTGCCTGGGGGGGCACACAGCAGCATGGAGCAAAAGGAGATGTGGGATGCAGAGCAGCACCTGGCAGAGCTCTGCCTGGACACTGCACACCACTGGTGACACCCAGAGCGTTGAGGCTTCAGTGTGGATTGGAGCCATGGGGGAACCAAGGGCTCTGTGAGCTGCAGTGGGCAGGAGCGTGGCAGGGCAGGAGCTGGGCACGCCTGGGGATGAGCTGCACCCTCATGGAGAGGTTCAAGCCCCCTGCAGAGCCCGTGTCAGGGGTTTGCTCTCACCCATGATGCAGGAGAAGGAGATCCAAGCACGGGGCCTGTTGGACTCAGCCCTCAGTCACCCTGGTGCAGCTTCAGACGTGAATCACTGACCTCCAGCTGCAAACCAGCACCGTGCAAGCAAGTTGATTTAATTACACGTATTTAAATTGCTTTGTACACCACACCATGCTTAGCTCAGCTGTGAGAAGGGCAGTGGGGAATTGAATTCTGGAGCTGCACCTCTGTCCTGTGGCTACCAGGGCATCTCTGGAGCCATCCCTGGTCCCTCTCCCTTGCACACTCTGCTGAGCCCGGCAGCCCGGCCGTTTCCATGGCACGCCGGCAGTGTTTCAGAGGCAGGGCAGGGAGGGCAGCCCGGCAGGGATGTGAGCGGGGGCTTTTTGGTGCACGCTAACGAGATGGAGCCTGGCAGAAAATGGAGCCAGCAGGGGTGGGCAAGCAGGAGCCGGGAGCAGCTTATCGCTCCTCGGCAGAAAGGGACGCTCGAGGAGACGGTGGCTGCTACATAAATAAATAAAGCAAACATCAAACACCTCGGCTTCCTGCAGTTCCTGGCCCCTGTGCCTTCCCCAGGGGTCCCAGCTGCGTTTTCCCTCCAGCAGCTGATGCGGGATGCTGCAGGCAAGTGGCAGCAGGCAGGGGTGCTGAGATTGCTTTTTGCCTAAAACTAAATTGCCTTGGAAATTAAAAGCTGCTGTAGTCACAGAAGAACCAGAGTCCTGGGGGCTGGAGCAAGGCCTGTTGGTGTGATAAAAAGCCCATGGACTATTTTTCCCTGAAAAGGAAAGGCTTGTGCCAAGAAAAATCTGGAGGACAGGAGACTCGAGGTGCTTGGACTGCCCGTCTGGGTCTGAAGCCAAAGGCACTTACAGTGGTGTGGCCAGTGCTGAGAGTCCCCTCACGCCTGCCAACGTGGACTGACAATTTCTGGAACAGCAGAGCCAGAACAAAAGCCTTCTGTAAAATGGCACAGGAAGGGTCTGGGCCATCCAGCAGGCACAGACCCTCCTGGCTTATTCCTCCTTGTGTGAGCAGCTGTTGCAGGACAGCATTTTTTGGGGAGTGCTGGGAATGGGGGTCACAAGTGGGGCGCTTGGAGCTGGGGTGAGACGAGAGGGGAGAGGGCATTGTGCTGCCCTGCCTGGGCTCCTCCCCTGGGCTCTGTCCCCAGGGCACAAGTTTGTGCAAGTTCTGGGTGAATCTGGGTGCAGGGCAGACGTGTTCTCCTCTACTTTTACGAGGTGTCAAAGATCCTGCTAAAGAAACGTGGCCTCTCACCTCCTTCACAAACACACAAACACACAAAACAGCACTTTTCTTCTGCGAGCACGTGGAGCAGGATCAGTGTCACCAAAAACGGTCTGTGCTCTGACCTCAGTGTCAGCAAAGGCCAACTGAATAAAAGAGATATATTTTCCCTAAAGACCAAGAGGCACAAATAGTGCTTGAATCTTAGGGATAAAGCAGGATCCTGAACATGAGTGGGTATTAGATGTCGAGGAGAGAACTAGAGATCTGGAAGGGAACACCACAGGGAGATGGGATGAGCTGCCAGCTGGCTGTGTGCCCATTGCAGCAGGAACCAGCCAGGAGACACCTCCCTTTGACAGTGTGGCTACCTATCCCAGTGACACCAGGCCTGCAGACAGGAAAATGTGTAACAGGAGAGGCAGGGATGGAAGAAATGGTCACATGAGCTATATAATGGCAGCAGGAGGTGAAGTGTGGGTACTCCAAGAAGGATGGATCAACAGCCCTCAATATAAAAGTCTTCCTGTAGCATTTCTGTGCTCACGAGGCAAACAAAGGCAGTAACCCCTCTTCACATGGCTACCAAGCCTTGGTCATGGAGACCTACCAGCTTTCCTTCCCTCTGGAGGGGAGCAGGCAATGCTACCCCAGTTACCTGCCCAAGATCTACCTTAAGCTCTCCTTTTTCCAGTTGCTTTTCATCATTTTGGGTTCCCCAGCCTGCCCAGTTCAAGTCCCTCATGTCAGCTGCTACACTGCCCATTTTCAGCTTGTGGCTCACCTTCACCTGCCTCCCGTGCTGGGCAAATGCTGAGCTGCACCACAGTCTCCTGTCTTGGTCTCCTAACAAACTTTTTTCGGCTCCACAGATTGTGTTTCAGGTGTGATGTGAAGCTTCACTGCAATCCAATCAAACCAATAGTCCCTGGTTGGCCATTCCTATTCAGAAAAACCTCTTCCAAGTGAAGTTATCACTTCAGCAGACTCAGAGGAGAAGCTTTACGAGGCACCTGAGGATTTTCATGCTAATGAGTTCCAGTCCATCATCAGTTCCTCACTGCTTGAGTTTCACCTGCCTGTGCACAAAATCAGTGATTTCTATCGTAAGATCTCTTTCATCTCTTTCCATCCTGGAAGGACTAGATAATAAAGAAGCGGAGAAAAAGCAAAAAGAAAACTTTTAGCCTCAGATTAAGAGATGTCAGAGTCTAGGTCATAAAAACCACCACAATAGACACTTTGTACCTTTCCTCCAAGACGTTTCTGCTACTTTATGTGCTTTTGAGATGAGTCATAAGGGAATGGGAGTGAAGATCATAATTTCCATTTGTACAAATATCAGGTGATAGAGAGCTCAGAAAACCTGTTCAAGGTTTCAGAAGGAGCTAGAAGGACCAAGAAATCTTGGGAAGTTCCCATCTGATTACAGGGAAGTTGAACACCTGGTTAATACATCTCCTTCTCTCTGGTGAAGCTTCAACAGTGATAAAATCCACCTGTTCCTCCTCATCCATAAAATAAAAACCCCCAATCCTTTCTCCAGAAAAACAGTATGAGAAGTGATTATCCCTGGACAGGTTGTAATCAATAGGTATCAAGGAGGGTGGATTTATCCTGATGTTATATTTATCTCGAGGATGTTTTCCCAGAAGGTCTGCAGAAGAGCTGCCAACCTGCTCCATAGCCCTGCTTGCTGTTCTCCAGAACATTTTGCCTTTTGAGATCAGCATCAACCATAAAAATCCCGTCAGAACTGTACTTAGGGGGGGTCTCTGAAACGATGCATTCCTGGTGCTGCCTGGTTGGACCCACCTCCACCCTGCCCTCCTCGCTCCAGAACGAGCTGGGCTTGTCAGGCTCCTCTAATGATGCTTTTTCTCTCCTCAGCTTCTGGCAGGAGGCTCAGCTTTTGTCTTTCAGTCCCTTTCAGCTTTGATGCTCCTGTTTCTTCCCTTCCCCTGCCTCCTCTCGCACCCCCACGTGCCACCATCCTTTGATGAGCCGCTCTTATTAAAGACTGAAGGGGATTTGCCACGTGTCACTTTCAAAGGTCCAGGGGCAGGAAGCTTTAATTGCCAGATTTTTCACACAGGGTGTTAAAATTTATTAAAGTCAGTTCCTCTGATTTCCCTTTAATGAGATGACGACTGTGTGTATGAGATAACATTAGGTTCAAATGGTGGGAAACTCAGAGAGGGTTTAAGTAATCAGACCAGGGAAAAGAAAAACTAAAATCCAAACCTGTGCTACATCTAATGTCTTAAGGACTTACTTTGCAACTTAATTTAAAGGTAAGAAACTGGGATCATTCTTCAAACAGTACAGCAAGGCTGGCAGCCTTCTTTTGAAAGGGCTTTCCTAGGGAAATGGAGCAGGAGGTGGGCTTTGAGTATTATTTGATTTTCAAGACACTTTTGACATTTCAGTCACTGTTTCTCCAGGAGCGTGGCTGCCCCGGTGGAAGTGAAGGTGGGATGATCAACTACTTGGGGTTCACCCAGCCCCTGAGGCAGTGCTTTAAATACAATTCCTTGTGCTCAGTATTACCAAGGTGTGAGCCATTCATCCTGTGCTCCAGCAGCCCCAGGCAGCACCAAGGTGTCAGAGGCAGCAGGGAGCCCCAACCCTGTGCTCACGAGCCCAAACCCTGTGTTCACGAGCCCAAACCCTGTGTTCACGAGCCCAAACCCTGTGCTCACAAGCCCCAACCCTGTGTTCATGAGCCCAAACCCTGTGTTCATGAGCCCAAACCCTGTGTTCATGAACCCCAACCCTGTGTTCACGAGCTGAAACTCTATGTTCATGAGTCCAAACTCTGTGTTCATGAGCCCAAACCCTGTGTTCACGAGCCCAAACCCTGTGCTCACGAGCCCAAACCCTGTGTTCACGAGCCCAAACACTATGCTCACGAGCCCAAACCCTGTGCTCAC